>BQNB010008654.1:46982-68967 GCA_026074375.1 Tanacetum coccineum
ATCATATATACACATAAAATCATGTTTATGAAATAATGAGAGTTTTAGATAACCTTATATGAGATGAAGTATGATAGAAAACAATAGCTAAACCCTTGTTTAGCTATCAACCCAAAGTTAACAAGCTTAGAAAACCCTAGTTTTCTTTTAAAAACCCTAGCTTTCTTCCTTTTCTTCAACACTTGAAATGATTAACCAAGGCTTCAAAATACTTTAAGGTATCTTAGATATGTTATATGAGAGTGTATAAATGAGGTAGAAAAGTTTGTATGGATTTGGTAAATGAGTAGGGGTGAGCCGTGGGTTGGCTAGAGCACAAAGGAGAGGATTTTTGCTTTTCTAGTTAAGTGTTTTGATATCTATGAGTTTCTTACACTAGTATACATGTATATATGGTAAGCCTTGGTCAAAAAGTATGAAATAGTTGGTCATGGGACAAGTTCATGGTCAAAAAGTACAAAAGACCAAGTGTATGAAAATTGTGTGCTCTATGTCCCAAAGTTGTTGTTATGCCGTGAGTTAGGGGGGAAGGGTTCTAGAAGCCATTTTGATATTAACATAATATCTTGTTAAATATATGAAAGTTACAACTTGTAGCTTTTATATAAAAGGTGTTTACTTGTATGCATTCATGTATTATTTTATTTTATAATGTACAAAGTGAAACATAATGTTAACTTGATCGAATTTAATAAAACTTTGAGTGTTGGGTACAATCGTAGGTATTTGTTGAAGCGTAGAATTATTTTTGTGGTTTCGGGTATGCCTAAACTTAAATTATTGCGAAACGTATACACTTTACGTATTCGATAAAAATAAAATGAACAAGAATCATAATTATTCTCAAAATAATTATTTAATACTTGATTGATGAAAACGCTTAATTGTTTGATGCCCGTTTACATTGAACGCTAATTTTTTAGCTTACGCGATTTTACTTAATACATGAAATTACAAGCAAACGCGTACGACACTAAAAATAAATAGTAGATTTATCGACGTCGTCAATGACTTGAAAACACAGGATGTTATAGACTTCCCCCGTTAAACGAGCCTTGTCCACAAGGCTCACGATGAAGCACTTGATGACGGTGCGCTCTTGGTGAAGAGGTGTGGGTATTTCTTCTTGAATTGGTCTTCACGTTCCCACGTGAACTCAGGACCTCTCTTGGAGTTCCATCGAACTTTGATTAATGGAATGCGGCTTCGCTTCAACCGTTTAACTTCACGGTCCACGATCTCGACGGGTTCCTCACAAAATGAAGCTTGTCATCTAAGGTTGAAGTCCATCCAACGGATTGGCTAATGGCTTAGTCGCATGACACTTTTTTAGGTTGGACACTGGAATGTATATGAATCTGCTCAGTTCTCCAGGAAGCTCAGAGCTTGTAAGCAACCTCTCAACTTCTAACACCTTGAAAGGTCCAACTTACTGGGGTTTAACTTCCCGTTTGCAAAACGTTACGTCCCCTTTTCCAAGGCGAGACTTTAAGCTTAACTTTATCCCCGACTTGGAATTCCATCGGTTTACGCTTCAGATCGGCGTAACTCTTCTGTCGATCACGAGCGGCTTGCATCCTTTGCTTGATTTGGATGATTTTCTCAGTGGTCTATTGATATTTGTTCTATGACTAGAGGATTTGAGCTTCTCCACCCTTCATTCAACAAACTGGTGAACGGACACCTTTCGACCATAAAGTGCTTAGAATGTGCGGCCTTGTGCTTAGCGTGATAGCTATTGTTATATGAGAACTCGACTAATGGCAAATGGTTAACCCAACCCTTTCCAAAGTCGATCGCACAAGCACGCAACATATCCTCGAGAGTTTGAATGGTCCTCTCGCTTTGCCCGTCTGTTTGTGGATGGTATGCAGTACTCATATCCAAATTAGTACCCAAAGCGTTCTGAAGTGACCTCCAGAAATTGGATGTGATCTAGAGTCTCGATCAGAAATGATTGGAGACAGGGATTCCATTGTTCGTGACTCTCCTTTAGGTTCATCTTGCAAGTTTATTCCAAAGGATCAGTCTCTCTCATCGGTGTGAAGATCGCAGACTTAGTGAGTCGATTTCAACGATCACCCATAATGGTGTCGTAGCCTTGTGACGACTTAGGAAGCTTCGTAACAAAATCCATAGTGATGTTGTCCCACTTCCATTCAGGTATCTTGGGTTGTACCAACAATCCTGATGGTCTTTGATGTTCAGCCTTGGACTCTGCACAGGTTCAAAACACGTGCTACAATAGGTGGCGATGTCGGCTTTCATATTGGGCCACCAATATAGCTTCTTCATATCTTGGTACATCTTGTCAGAACCCGGATGTATAGAGTATTTTGATTTGTAGGACTCGTGCATGATCACAGTCCGCAAATCACCATAACAAGGTAACCAACTTCTGCCATTGAGGCATAGGGTTCCATCCAGTTCGGGTTCAACATTTTAGTCTAATAGCTCTGGTATTTTTAGCGTTTTCAACAACATTCCTCCAACATCTTCATTCTTGATGTTCTCTGGTTTCCGTGCTTCAGTCTGAGCATTCAAGATTTGTTTGGGAAGATCCAAACTAATAGTCATGACTAAGGCTCGAACTCTTAACGGTGGTTCTCGTTCTTTCCTGCTTAAAGCATCAGCAACGACATTGGCTTTCCCCGGGTGATAATGAATATCGCAATCATTAATCACTAAGCAACTCTAACCATCGGCGTTGTCTCATGTTTAGTTCCTTCTGATCAAGAATGTGTTGTAAGCTCTTATGATCAGTGAAGAAATCACATTTTCTCTTTGCATCAATACAACGCCCAAACCTTTCTTTGAAGCGTCACAATATGCAATGAAATCTTCGCTTAGTTCCATATAAATAATGTCTCCAGATCTTGAGAGCGAACACCACTGCTCCAAGTTCCAAATCATGAGTTGTATAGTTCTTTTCTCTTTGCATCAATACAGCGCCCAAACCCTTCTTCGAAGCATCGCAGTATGCGATGAAATCTTCGCTTCCTTCAGGTAATGCAAGGATTGGTGCACTGCACAACTTTTGCTTCAACAGTTGAAAAGCTGCTTCTTGTTTATCGCCCCACTCAAACTTGACCTTCTTTTGAGTAAGCTTAGTCATTGGTTTGGCGATCTTTGAAAACCCTTCAATGAATCTTCGGTAATACCCAGCAAGACCTAAAAATTGACGAATCTCCGTTGGTGACTTAGGAGATGTCCAATCTTTAATGGATTCAATCTTGGCTGGATCCACATGAATTCCTTCACTATCGATCACGTGACCGAGGAACTGTACTTTGGGAATCCAAAATTCACATTTGGAAAACTTGGCATACAACTCCTCCTTCTTAAGCAATTCTAAGATTTGCTTAAGGTGTTCTTTATGTTCTTTCTTGTTCTTCGAATATATCAGAATATCGTCAATAAAGACAATCACGAATTTATCCAGATATGGTTTGCATACCCGATTCATAAGGTCCATGAATACGGCAGGTGCGTTTGTCAAACCAAACGGCATAACTTGAAATTCGTAATGGCCATAACGAGTTCTGAAGGCAGTCTTCGGAATGTCTTCTTCTCGAACCCTCAATTGGTGATAACCTGACCTTAGGTCGATTTTCGAGTAGACACTCGACCCTTGAAGCTGATCAAATAAATCATCAATTCTTAGGAGCGGATAACGGTTCTTCACCGTTAGTTTATTCAATTCCCGGTAATCAATGCACATCCGGAATGATCCGTCTTTCTTCTTGACAAACAAGACCGGAGCTCCCCAGGGTAAGGAACTGGGTCTTATAAAGCCTTTATCGGACAGCTCTTTCAGTTGCTCAAATAACTTTTTCATCTCGGAAGGCGCCAATCAATAAGATGCCCGTGCTACAGGTGCAGCACCAAGTACCAAATCAATTTGAAACTCCACTTGTCGAGTCGGAGAAAGACCTGGCAAGTCCTCAGGAAATACTTCAGGAAAATTTTTAACTATCGGTACATCCTTAAGTCGCTTCTTCTCTGACTTGTCTTCAATCTCCTTTGTAAGTTACATGTGCAGAAAAGTTAGTAACCTTTTTCCATGTTGTACTTCTGCGTTTTAGTGCACGAAATGATGTTTAATCGTGTCACATTTCCCTGGGTACTTCCATCACCGTGTATGATTAGGGTTTTATTTTTCCAAGGAATGCGAACAATCTTCTCGGCACACATAATGACCGCTTGGTATTTTGCCAACTATCCATACCGATTATAGCATTCGAACTACCACATGTGTACAGGCTTAAAGTATACGTTGATATTGGTGGTTTAGGAAGTTTAATGTGCTAACATTAAGTATAATGTTTAACCCAATTATCCTCCCGTCAAGCTAGTCGACACTCATAATAGTGATCTTGGGTAGATGGGTGATGTCATTTGGGAGCTAAATGCGAGTAGACAAAAAAAATTCGATCCGGTTCCAGTATCAAATAAGGTACTAAGCATGCGGTTGTTTAGAAGGAACGTACCCGCAACGACGTTGTCTGGGTTTGCCCCCGCATTTCCAACCACATACACCTTCGCTGGAGCCCTTGTCATTCCTAGCTTGATTACCACGGTCATTGTTTCTCAGTTTTGGGTAGTTTCTTCTAAAATGTCCTTGAGCTCCGCACTCATAGAAACCATTTCCCTTTTGATTATTATTGTTGTTGTTGCGGTTGTTGTTGTTAGCATTTGCAAGTCGGCTTTTACAATCCTTGGCCAGATGGCCAACCTTTTTGCAGTTATTGCACCTAGGTGGACAAGGACCTTCATTACTGTAATTACACTTGGAACACAGAGGTTTAGGCCCGGCGTATGATTTCCTGTCACTATTGCTTGCAGTGTAGGCCTGGCCTGTGTTCAGCCTCTTATTTGATTTGTTGTTGTTGTTGATTCTGACTGTTTCGGGAAGTGTTTTCAAACTTCCTCTTGTTTTTAGCTTGTCTTTCCGCCATGGTACTGACTCTCTTGTCCATCAGTGGGTCTTATCCTCCATTAACTCAGTTTTGTAATACGCAATACTTCTTGCATGGTCTTGGATTTTGATGACTTTACACTTGCAAGTATCATATCGGGCAATCATCCGATATTCTTTTCAATCTTGTCTATCTCTTTGGGAACATCTGGAACACATCAAAGCTAGGTTGCGGAAATGTCGGACTATAGGCCACCCCATCGGTGCCTTGACCTTAAGATTCACATCTCAGTCTCAATCTTCTTGATCTCACCCCTCGGACAGTACTTATCAGTCATCATTTTCTTCAGAGCTGCCCATGACATGGCATGAGCTGCTTCAGGAGTAGTGGTCTTAACATGGGCATTCCACCATGTAAGAGCATCGTCTTGTAGAGTGCAAGTCGCAAATTTGACTTGACTAGCTGCTGTGCAATTGCTTAATGCTTAAAAACAGACTTCTATTTTCTCAACCATAGAGTGAGTTCGACAAACTCCCTCAGTGCCTTTGAAGTCCAAAGGTTTACATTTCAAGAATTCAGAGTAAGAGCATTCGCGAGCAGCTTGGGCTGGCCTTGGTCCTGAACCATTGCTATTGTAGCCATTCCTAACCCTGCTTGCTTCTGCTTCAGCCATTGCAGCAGCAACTCCTTGATCAATTAAGGCCTGAAGTTGTGCCTCAGTAACAGTTGTGGTTGTTGGTGCATTTGGGGCTGGTGTGGCTGGTGTTGGTGTTGCATTCGGGTTTAACCTTGTGGGCCTTCCTCTTGGTGCCATTTTCTTCAATCACAAGAAAATACAATACCCGTTAGATTTTAATATAATCATAACGTGACATAAATAAAAAGATCACATCACACAGTGAAATATATAACCAACACAAGATCGACATAAAATAATACATCCATTTCCCTATTTAATCTGGAATTTTATTCAAATTTGTTTGGTGCATAAATGCTTCCTATCGCTAGGTTACAAAATAAAATCAACATAGATCCCTACATAGCCGGAAGTTACACGTAATACTTAGTAGGCTATACAGGATAAGCTAATCTGAAACAAAATTATCTATACAGGATAGTAACCAAACAAAAGATCCTATTACCGACCTGCTAGCTGGGAGTTAACCCATAAAACTTAACAGACTTGCATTAGTAGATACAATCATATACCAAAGTATAGGAATCTACCAGTGTCCTCAATGTGTCAACGGGTGCATCCAGCTCCAGGCATGGGTATCGCATGATATACTGAAAAAGCATGATCATCTGTAAGATGACGCTGCCACTCGTGGCGGACACACCTCTGTCTCTTTATACTGTAGCTCGTGCCTCTAATGCCCCGCAGTGAGCTTCAGGACTAGCCAAGTCTTGGACGGTCTGAATAACCTTCTCTTGTCGTAAGCAAGTCTCTCTCTCCTCAATACCATCTTCTCAACTCTCAAGCTGGCCGATATTCTGGGCATAGTGGATGTCAGTGAGTAAAAACTCCAACTCTCTCTCTACTGTGAACGTCTACTGGTAACATGACCCTCTGTTGGACCATCTCTAAGGCAGGGTCATCATCCTCCTCTCAATATTCTCGAAAACTGGTCTCCATAGTGTTTTTACATGACTTATGATCGGACTCTATGGGCCATAGTGGGTCCTGACTGTCTCGCAAGCAAGCTAGCAAGGCAGACTAACTCTCTCTAATCTCACACCCAGGTCTGGGAGTAGTAAGTAGTAGTCTCTTCCGAGGTGGTGTGTCAGCCTCGGGAATATCAGCTCTGCGGCTAGTAGATGGTGCAGGTAGTGGTATAGGTAACAATGGTGGGGTCCCTGATAGGGTGTAGTGAATGATAATAGGCTGATGCTTATCTCTCATTCCTCAACCTCGAGTTATCATGGAGTTGCTCTAGGGACTAGGGGTCGACTACGTGGAGATAAAAAGGATGGTGGGTAGTAGAGGTGTAGTGCCTCATCTAAGATAGGCACTAAGTCCTCAGGTGCTCAGGCTCCGGAATGTATACTGGTACTGATCCTCCAGCTCCATGGATCAGGTATATTACTCTGCGAGAACGTGGTGCTGCTCAACAAACTGTTGGGCAAGCTCCTCGTAAGGAACTCAGATGGAATACTCCAAGATCGTGCCTCAGAGTGAACAGAAGTATAGGTAACGGCAGAATCAGCTGACATGACTACTGTGACCAGCAGAAACAACTTATGAGTATATATTATATAAGGCTCTTATTGTAATATACGTAATATATTATAACCACGTATATCAAATATTAATGCATCTAGTCCAAACTTCTAATGCAACAAACTAGTGTCCCATATAAACCCCTTTTTATGGTATGAAATGTTTGAAAACGGTTATAGTCCAGCAAAAACATTTGACCTGGTTCTCTATAACCTTGGCTCTGATACCAATCTGTAACACCCCCAAATTGGGTCGCAGCGGAATAAGGGTCCGGGGCGTGTTACTTTATAGATCAATAACACAAGATATATATAGAACGACCAAAAAGTCGTTTTAAAACTGATACATTGGATTTAACAAATATTTGATACAAATAGCCCGAAGCTTTAACTTGTTCCTGATTATTATTACAAAGTTACTGGTTACAACATAAACAACCATATCTTTTAGCATGGACTCCAAAACAAAATCGCCAATGTATCCTTGCACCTTGTGCTTACTGATCTCCTGAAAACATTGCTTAAAAAACGTCAACAATAATTTCTGAGTGAATTCAGTCTGGTTTGATAAATAAAATATGCAGACCACAAAGGGACTTTTCCCGTGATAATGCAACCATGCAGGCATCACAAAACTAGAATACATTTACACTATAAGCTTCATGACACTGATGCTCGATGATCATTCTTGCAATTAAAATATATATTGCAATTTACGCCATCTGGTGTACCCTAAACATTCTAAATTTCGGACATGCTATAACGTTCATTCCGGTGATAGCTAGTCACTCCGAACGGGGAGGTCGTTTCCGATAGATCTATTAAATAACATCTCGCGCTCACATTAATGTAATTTTTCAACTAATCTATGCAATTGACAGTTCATGACATGGGACTTAACTGGGTCATATAGCAACTTAGGAAACATGTAATCCTACTTGCGTCCAATTTATAAAACAAAGCATGTTTCCACCCTTATATTTTAAATCCATTGAAATCGGTTAAAAATGTCGGGCTATGAACTCACCTTGAGTTCTGATAATCCAAATATCGCAGATAAAGCGTCACGTAAAAGATCGAATGCAACCTAAATTATCATAGGTCGTATAAGTACCGAGTACTTGAATATAATTCTATAGTTGTTACATCGTACTATCGTTCGGGCTATCATAATTAAAGAGGTCATGACATGACGTACGAGGAGTTAGGACACTTTAAATCGTAAATCCAACTACTCGTCGATACGCCATCCGAAGAGGCCTCATTATGAAACTCCCTAGTATTATAGCACTTTGATAACCACGATAATTCTATATAGTTCAATCACCAACTAATGGTTTTGGTAAAATTGTGTTTAATAAGTTAAAACGTTTATAATTACCGTTTTAGTAAAACTAGCGTAACTTTCGCGTTTTAAGCCCGATTTTAACGTTTCTTACGTCCACGTCTTCGTAGTAAGACGAGTGATCAAAATATTACATTTTCAAGTTTTTGATATTCTGCGATGAATAGTGATTTTACTGTTCACAACAGCTAGTTTGTCGTTTTTAGGTTTTAATTAGCGTAAACTCGTAATCGTAATAACTTATCCGTTTTAATCCCGATTTTAGTGATTCCTTCGAGTACGTCTTTGTTATTAAAAGAGGTATTATATTTTATAAAGATGGGTCCGCTGAAACCCTAAATCATCTTAAAACCCTAATCTAAAACCCTAAACCCTAAACGAAACCCTAAAACCCTAATTTCATTTTAAATCAAAAACTAAACCCTAAACCTTAAAACTAAACCCTAAACCTTAATCCTAAACCCTAAATCTTAATCCTAAACTCTAATCTTAATCCTAAACCTTAATCCTAAACCTTAAGCTATCTTAAAACCTAACCCTAATTCGAATTCAAACCAAAAACCCTAACCCGAGACCAAAACCAACCCGACATCCTTTTTCTTTCATTTTTGACCCATTTACACCTAAGCTAGCTCCCTAACACCTCAAGCACCTCTATGACCTCACCACCATGTCAACAAGCAAGCACACAAGTACCTCCATCACCTCTTTATAAGCTACTTGCACTCCAAAAACCTCCTTGTCACCCCTTTGTAAACCGAACCCCCTCCATACCCCACACCTCATCATAGCTAGTTCTAGCTCTTCCTACTTACCTTATACTCTTCCTTAGTCATCACTCTACAACCCTTGATCCCTACTCTAAGTATTCTTGGGCACCAAGGGGTTTTTGAACCCTATATAAGCCGAATCCAAGCAACCCTTTCAAATACACCTCAAATCTTCAATACACACTCAAATGGAGTTTAAACAAGATCAAAGATGATCAAGGAGGATCAAGAGAAGCCCCAAGATCAGAATTGAAGCCAAAAACCAAGAGAAAGAAGCCATTGAATTCATTTCTAGGCGTACGAACCCAAAAACACCATTTCGACCCATTTTAACTCAAGTAAGCTTAAAATCTTGTTTAATAAACTCATAATCTGTTTTAGAATATTCATAAGACTCCTAAGATCCTATATGAACCCTTGTTAAAGCCTTGAATCCTCAAACCCATGTGTTTTTGGTTATATAACACCCCTATTTTTGACATATAGCAGCGAAAGCTAATCTGGGGTATTATTTCATAGTACAACAATCATAATCATAGAAAACGACTCGAAAGAGACGTTTTTAAAAGATAAGTTATCATTCATTATTTTATCAGAGTTTTTACAAACAGAGGTCCCAAAATCTACATGAAAACATAAAGTTTGAATGATAACAGTTTAGCCATCTTCAAGTCCGTGCCACTCCATGCCATAAGATGTTCAGTTACCTGAGATAAACATGCTAAAAAGGTCAACACAATGGTTGAGTGAAATTCATAGGTTTATAATAAATAGTGTGAATACAAGTCATCATAAGAGTGGGTTACGTTGTTATACACCCATAAGTGTAATAATTGCAATGAGTACAATTATTATGGAAAACAGTATTATTGCGTCTAAGCTCATGGCACTCAAACTGACTAGTGTATATATCAATAATGATATATATAAAGATAATGGCCCCCGTGTAGGTAATTGCCATATACCTATGAGTTTCAAATATAGTGCGTTTGGTTACCTATCCGGCTAACACAAACGGGATTCGTCAATCCCAATAGGCCTATTCACAATATTCACGTTCACTCGCAAGTGATTAATGGTCCATGATGGTGGGGGTCTTTTGGCATAAAGGGACTTAGACAACAGATGCAATAATATATCAGGATAGCATACATTTAGAAAACACTTGTATTCATGGTTTATAGCATGTATCCCCCTCACGGGTTTATGAAATAGAAGATTTAAAAGTGAGGCTATGAACTCACCTTAACAGTATAGGGAAATCTGATTGATGGCAAAAGTATATCAAGTGAAAGTAACGGCTTCGTCACGCAACCTGGGGTGATATGTCAAGTCTTAGTGTGATAGTTTATGTTTCAAAACTTCATAAAGTTTAACGTATATCTTTGATTTATTAAATTATGGAAATATTGTATCGCTGTTCGGGCTATCATAATCCAGAGGCCATGTAGTATCGTTTGAGGAGCCAGGGCACTTTAAATCGTAAACCCAGCAAACTCGTCAAAACGAAAACTCAAATGAAACCCTTCATATGAAATTCCCTAGTAACGTGATACGATAAGATTTTAAGTTTCTTCAAAAGTTAGTTGATGATAAATTATGTTAAATATATAACGAAATAATGATTTATAAAGTGTCGATCGGTGATTAATGACCGATAAAAATGTGTCCCGGGTTTAACAAAATCGAGTTTTATAATATTTATATACATATTTTTATAATTTGTATAAAAATATTATATTTTATATTTTTAAGAATACAAAAATGACAGTACATACTCTTGGTTTATGATCTATTACAAGTTTAGTCATTTAAGTATATATATATTAAACCTTTAACTTTAGAATTTGACAAAACAACCCCTCATAGTTATAACTTTGGAATAATGACATTTTCAGCCCCTTTTGTTATAAATTTCAGAAAGTTACGATATATACCCCTATGCATGGAAACTTTTGCAAAACAAGTCCAAAAAGCCATGCAAGGTTATTTTAGGATTCCAAATGATATTTGAAGGTTATAGCTTATTAAAATAAGCTAAAATAAGATTTTTTAACGTAACAAAAGTTTAGAAAAAGGATTAGTTAGCTAGAAAATCAAAACGGGTCGTTTTTAGGGTTTTAATAAAAAACACACGGGTTTGAGGATTCAAAGCTTCAAACAAGAGTTCATATATGATATTAAGAGTATTATGAACATTCTAATACAGATTATAAGCTTATTAAATAAGAACTAAGCTTACTTGAGCTAGAAATGGGTCGAAATGGGGTTTTCGGGTTCATACGCCTAGTAATGACTTCAAGACTTCATTTTTCTTGCTTCTTGGCTTCTATTATGAGCTTAAAGACTTCTCTTGATCTTCCTTGGTCTGAGTTAGGACTCCATTGATGAGTATATGAGTTTTTGAGGTGTGGTTTGAAAGGAATGGGGAGTTCGGCTTATATAGGGATCAAGAAGCCTTTGTGCCCAAGTTTTCTAATTTGCTTAGTGTCAAGGCTACTTAGATGATTCATGGTAGCTAGTATGATGAGTATGGAGAGCTAGGAAACTAGATTTGAAAGGTGTAGGGGTGTTAGAGGTCACGGCTAGGAACAAGGGTGACAAGGAGATTTTTGTTTGCATGTAGCTTACAAGGAGGTGATGGAGGTGCTTCTAAGCTACTTAGGTGGCTGCTTGGTGAGTCATAGAGGTGCTCGAGGTATTAGGGTGATAGCTTAGGAGTAAAAATGGGTCAAAAGGAAAAGAAAATGGGTGACGGATTTGTGTTATTTCTTTGGGTTAGGGGTTTAGGGTTTAATTAAACTGGTGGATTAAGTTAGATTAAGGGTATTTAAGTTTAAGATTAGTGTTAGGATTGAGATTAGGGCTTAGGATTAAGGTTTAAGGATTAGTTTTAGGTTTAGGGTTTAGTTTTTAGTTGAAAGTGAAATTAGGGTTTAGGGTTTTATTTTTAGGGTTTAGGATTTTATATTAGGGTTTAGGATAAATTAGGGTTTAGGTTTAAGGTTTAAAAGTCATGCATTAAGTGCTTGTACACCCTCTCTATGTGAGGAGAGGGTCCTATTTATACCCATACCTTCTCGTAGGCGTGTGGGCTTATTAACTTGGGTTGGGCTTGGCTAAACTTGGGCTTAGAGCCTGAAACACGGACAATATTAGATTACAATCCAAGCCCGTTAAACCTGACTAGCCTATTACAATACAAGACCTAGTTTGACTATTCTAGACACGATAACATTCTTGTTTGACTAATACAATTAATGCTAACAATCTCGGCCCTAATGTTGAGGTCACTTTCTCAAACTCCTCCGTACCACTATACATTCTTGAAGGAGTTGCTTGATTTATCATTGTCTTCCCCTGACATTGAAGAATGACTTTTGACATTTATGCCTTTGCCTTGTTTTGGTATTGGTCTTGTTTGTCAATTGCTTGTTCATTTCTTCATTGTTATCTTGGATCTTGAGCTGATAGGTGTTATTTTTTGACTTTGAGTGTATTCTGAGGGGGATCTGGAATCTTGTCAGTCAGGGAGTCGCCGTGTGGACAAGTGAACAGCAGTGCGATGGTAGGGTCATTTAAGAGGCAGATATCTGATGTGAGGAGACAAGGCTATGGAGTGATAGGCGTCTATATATTTTGGGGTTTCTGGTTATTGTTTATTATTCCGGTTGGTGGCCGAGCTGTGCAGGATAGGATAGATAGGTATGGTGATCTTTTTAGTTTGCTTTCTTTGAGGACTAGTACAGTAATTTACATTTGATTCTATTTTTTTTTATTGTTTTTTAGGCCTTACACTCATTTTCTATTTTCTTTCGATTCTGTTTTACTATTCCTCATTTAAAAAATACTCCTGACCATCTCTAAAACTCTATTCACATATTAGATCTTAATCTAACAAATACGACGCAGCTGCATCTAAGACGTCTAGGAATCTCTGTGTTGTCATCTACGTCTCGACACCTCATGGCGGTCTAGAGTGTATCTGTATGAAATGCATAAATTGAACTCGCGTGGGATCGATTTCTGGCGCGCGGCAGTGAGCTGAGTCTAGAAGTTCAAAGTGCATAAGATAAGACAGGTGTATAGTTAGATTCTAATGGGAGTGTACACACACACCTTCTATTCTAAGCCTTTTCGATGTCGACACATGTTCAGTGCCAAGCTCAAGACGTAGGATCTTACTAACAACAGATGAGTGAGATTTGTACATCATAATCTTGAGATTTCATTATTACAGGTACGGAAATTTGGTATGGATGACGACCTGCGGAGCAACAACACGTCCATTGTGATATCAGATAGTTTAGGCGAGAGTCTTCAGTATTGAGAGTGTCGTCATTTCTATTTACTGGACCTATAATTAGTGTGAACCATTGATCACAAGGCACGATTCGATTAAGTGTGCGCGGATCTTACAAGTCAGCGCAGCTCCTAGGAATAGTTTGTGGATTGTTGGGCTCAGCCGAGCACTGAGTCATGGTTTCCAGATCTGTGATACTACGAGGATGGTGAGGATACTTAAGTATCCACATATAGAAGACAAATAGTCGGCGTTAGCTTATCTTGCTACGACACTACATTTGCCTATACTAAGTCACTGCAGTATACTCTCTCTATGAGACTAAGAGATTCTTTGAGACACTGTGAATAGGGAGGCATTGTGGGCTCACAGCCTGTCTCAGGTTACATCAGAGGTTGTGACATTGTGTCCTAATGAGATTTATACTTTGATCTCTTCTGGCTCTAGACTCGATTTGTGTATTTTTGGTTTTTAGTAATCGGAGGCTGGAGCAGACTGCCACCTATTCAATATTAACAATCTTGGAGTGAGATGTCAATAGATATCGTGTGTATCTCCGTGACAAATAAGACAAGTTTCTTTTGAGAGAAACCCGAATGGCTGGGAAGGGTTGTGCATTGCATCACTGGGTTCATGACGACTTTCTTCAATATCAACAATCATCTTTGTGATTTTGATAGATTATGTATTGACCCGGTTTCTGCCTAAATTGTGTAGAGGGCTGCTTTGTTTTCACCCTTTATCCATACATTTCTTTTTAATTCTTCAACCCCTTTAATGCTTACCAAGATGTCATTACTGACACCTTGTTGTGATTGTTCCAGTGTTAGCTTAATCTTAGTCGGCATATTTCCCTTATACACATTTTTCTCCATTCATACCTAAGGACTGCTATTTCTAACTATGGGATGTCCTTGAGTAGATCCCTCCGGTTATGGTTGGATCGTAGAACTTATACCTAACTTAACCACCTTATGACTTCAGAATCATCGTGAAATTAATAGGTTGTTGGGTATGGAGATCGAACCATAAAAACATTTTCTGGACATTTTGATAATTTCAAATACTCCCTTACACATGTGCTCCGAGATTCGAAATATTTATCACATGAAGGAAAGAGTTTGGCACTTAGAGTCTTAAAGACACCTTCTTCCTATATCATATTTTAATCACATTTTCTCCCCTTATTTTAAATAATAAAACACTTAGTATTTGAAATACCAATTGATTAAAATTTTACATGGGGAGAAAAATTATACTACGATATTGCATGAATTCAGATTCAGATTGCTCCCCTTCCAACGTATATGTTGGATCACCAATAATTATTAAAACTATGACATTTGAAATGAAAAAATGATATGACACCACAAAATGTTGAAGACGGAGTGAGATGCCTTAGTGAACAATGATATTAAATAATTGACCGAGTATAAGTTTCCAATATTAAATTTCACAAAAGTGTTTGGATACATAAAATTTGAATTTAATTAGATGTATCCAACACATTAAAAGGCTTTGTTTTAAAAAGCTCCCCCTCAGAAATTGATTCACATAAAATGACATTCTACGTACTACAATTCTTTTAAAACTTATTCGAGGATGGAAGTGTTGAACACTCAATTTTAACAAAAACCACTTTTTATGGAAAAATACCATAAATTATATTGTAGACAATTTTGACATTGAAAGTTCTTTTTGAAAAATTGTGTTCAACGATTTTAAAAACACATGATAGAAGACTTCTCTTCTATTTTTAGAGTAAGCGCACTGAAGCGTACACTTCCCTATTACATTTGAGACCGAGTTATGCACTGAAATGAACATAAGTCATCGAGAAAAAAAAAATTAGAAATGACATGTTTTGAAAGCATTTGAAACTCCTGTTCGAACTTTATTTACACGCCCGTGTCGATGTTAATCAACATTTCTAGGTACGTAAATGTTATCGATTCCAAGAGACATGTCGAGAAGATTCTTTTTGGTATTTTTGAAATTTTTCTGATTTTATATTTTGTTTTTCTAGGTTTTATATTTTTCTATTTTCTTTTTGTTGGTTTTATATTTTTGTATTTTCTTTTTCAAAATTTTTTATAAATAAAAAATAAAGAGAGAATAAAAATATTTACAAATTGATGTTTGATGGATCAAGCAGATTCAATTGCCAGAACCTCCAGTTCATCTGGAGTCAAACATCTCATACCGAGTCGTCTGACAAGATACTTAAACCTATCTTCCGATAAAGCTTTAGTAAACAAGTCAGCTAACTGGTATTCAGTTCCGACAAAGAATAATTCAACAATACCCTTTTCAACCTGTTCCTTTATGAAGTGATATCGGACATCAATGTGCTTGGTACGGGAATGCTGGACTGGGTTGCACGAGATGGCTATGGCTGCCTTTGAGTCACAATACATAGGTATTTTATCAAAGTGGAAGCCATAATCTGTGAGCTGAGTTCTCAACCATAGAACTTGTGCGCAACACGCAGATAAAGACACATACTTGGCTTCTGCTGAAGACATTGAGGTGCAGTCCTGCTTTTTGGATGACCAGCTGACTAACTTATCACCACCTAGAAATTGTATGCCACCAGATGTACTCTTACGTGAATCGAGACAGCCCGCGTGATCCGAATCTGAAAAAGCAGTAGTTTAAAAACCGGTTGGTCCCTACGCTGATACCACTGACCCCATGTAATGGGAGTCTTTAATGAACCGAAGGTGAGATGATTTATTTTCCCCGTTTAACCTCATGAGATGTTTCTCAGACCCGGTTTGCTTGAATAGCAAGCACAATAACATGTAACTGTTAACAAATTGGTCTACTTGCTGTTAATTATTGATGACGCCGACCATACTATGATATTTCGTTTGGTCGACTGGAGTACCACTCAAGTTAGCATCAAGGTGTTTTGTAGCCATTGGGGTACCAATGCTATGACATGAGGTCATACCATGCTTTTTAAGTATCTCTTGAGCATACTTAGCTTGGTTTATAAGCTGCCACGAGGGAGTTGTTTGATCGAAATTCCTAAAAAGAATTTCTCACCCCATCATAGACATATCAAACTTGCTGTGGCAATTAGTTTTCTAAATGTTTTGAAAGTTTTGGGTATTCATAGAACCAAAAATTATGCATCAACGTAAATTTGCACAAGCATATGTCGTTCCCCTGTGGTTTAGTTATGAACAAGTTGGAACATAAACCTTTTGAGAATCCATTGGATAACCCCCAGGAAGTTGGAGATTTCATCAAACACGCTCTTGGTGCTTGATTGAGACCAATAAAATGCTTTCTTGCGACGATAAACTTGTCAAGGATGATATGGGGTCCACAAATCCATCTGGATGTTAACGTACACTTCTTCCTTTAAGGTCCATAGAGAAATGTTGTTTTAACGTCCATTTGGTACAATGTAAATGATTTGTGTGCAGCATACGCAATGAACAATCATACAACTTCCAACCGAGCAACTGGTGCAAATGACTCTTCGAAATCAATTCCTTCTTTTTGAGCATATCCCTTAGCTACAAGACATATTATGTTGCCAACGACATATTTTTCCTCATCACGTTTGGTTTTCCATACCACTTAGTAATGGACATTTTTGCAAAGTGGTCTGTCGACTAATTCCCATACATCTAATCGATCAAACTGATGAAGTTCTTCTTGCATTGATTCAATCCATGCAGAATCAGCCATGGCTTCTTTGATGTTCTTTGGTTCAGTTCGACTCACTGTGAGTGCGAACATACACATCTCGCCATCTGTTTCTAGCTGACGTCTTGTTCTAACTGATTGAGAAGGATTTCCAATGACTTGTTCTAATGGATGATCTCTTGTCCAACGTTGTTCGGAAGGATGGTGTTGATAGAAAGTATGCATGTTTGACGAATCAACATGATGAGACGATGTCTCCCCTTGTTCTTGTACCGGTGTACTAAAGATGTTAATAAATTCACCTTTGTCAAATTGTGCATTTTCGGTATTGGTTTCTGCTTGAATAATGTTCTCAGGTGCAGTGATAGTTGGTACTTGAGTTGGAGTTTGATGTGTTGAATGAATGTTCAATGGAGGTGGATCTGCAACATCGGTTGTTGTAGAAGTGTGAGTTGTGTTATGTTGTTGACGTTTATCGGGATTATCAGCAACATGTACAACGGAAGATTTTGACACAACATGAGAAGTTCCATTGAGTAATTCACTGAACATCGAACTATAAAGCAATCCCAGCTCATTTGACGTTGTTACTGTCTCAGCAACTTGAGGAACATTTTCTAGACTTTGTGGACCGGGACTTAAACTGTCTTGTTCAAGTACCGTCATCGAACTTTATGGACCGGGGTCAGAACTGACGTGATCTGACGCCATTTGAGGTAATTCGTCAAAGTTAACATAAATTGTTTTCAAATAATCATTCTTTGATATCCATTTTAAATACCCTGTAAAGCCTTTGACTGAGTTAGAATACCCAACAAAAATACTCCATCACCCCTTTTCCTTCATTTAACAAGATTTTCCACCACTCTAACGATGTAGCAAAGAGAACCAAAGATGTGAAAGAACTTGACTGACGGTTTCCAGGCATTGATGATATGGTAAGGTGTTTTCTCATGTCGAGGAATTACAAGTGAACGGTTTTGAGTAAAACATGTTGTTGCAATTGCTTCAGCCCAAAAGAACAAAGGAACTTTAGCGGCGCTTAGCATTGTTCGAGCAGCCTCAACAAGAGTACGGTTTCGTCTTTCGACAATGCTGTTTTGTTCAGGTGTTTGGGCAGTTGACGTTTTGTGTCTTATTCCCTCTTTTGCAAAGTATGCATGAAGATTTTTTAATAATGAATTTAGTGCATTGTCCCCATTATCGAACAGTTTGTAACTTGAGCATAGAAGTCCCCTCTTGGGACAAGTGTGAGGAAATCAATGATAACTGCCAGGTGTTTTCGTCTTTGACCTTCAATAAGAGCGTCCATGTTAAATCGGAGTATTCATCAACTAATTACAAAACATATTTCTTTTCCCATTAAAACTTTCGACCGCATTGGACTACATAAGTCCATGTGTAGATTTGTAACCGTCTTTTTGAGCATGGGTAGTCCTTAGTGTGAAAAGACTTTCTTTTTTGCTTTCCCAGCTCAACAAGAAGAACACAAATGATCTTGACGAATTAACTTTTGGAAGCCCTTACTCGACAATATTATTCTTGAAAGCAATTTGATGGTGTCGAAGTTTAAATGAGAAGACGACGATGCCATAACCAAGCTTGCGACGATGTGCTTTTACCATTAAGCAAACTGGATGTGTGAGTTGTTGATGCTTGCAGAGTAATGGAAAACAAATCTGTGCACGATAACCTGTGAGAAAGATCATTTTCCCTTCAAATCAACGGGTGAAAAAAAATATAACATGTAGACTTCCGAAAAGGAACTTCCAAATCTGCATCACAGAATTGACCAACTGAGAATAAATTATGATTAAGCTCTTTGATGTAATAAACCCATTTGATGGTAATAGTTCCTTGAACCAGATCTCCATAGCCAAGAATTGGTGCAATTTGATCATTTCCAAACTTCACCGTTCCCAGAAATTTCTCCACAAAATTAGTTAGAAGTTTGAGATTTCCGGTCATGTGCTTTGAGCACCTAGAGTCGACGATGAATAGAATGATCTCTACGAGCTGCAAAAGAATTAGAAGACAATGGAGTATTGGACACAGTAGAACACCTAGGAGTCTTATGTTCTAAAATATTAGCAGTTCTAGATGCATTTCCTAGAGGCAGACTAATGTTTGGGTTAACATTTCCTTTTTGAGACTTAGGTTTCTAATTATATCCGGGTGGAGTATACTTAGGATACCACCAACTGCATGTCTTACTAACTTGCTCATATAACTTCCTAGTTATGTTTCTAGATTTCTTGACAGTGGAGTCTGTTGCAACGGTTTTCTTACTGGATGTTGCAACAGATTGGTTCACATTCTGCTTGGGTTCTCTAGTACTAATAGGCACAACCATTGGTTGTCTAGTCCTAGAATTCACGCCATTGATATAATGTAGAACACACAAATCATGATTTTCATTCAGCACACATTTTCCACAAGTAACACAGACAAAGTTAACATTCAAGGTCTTAGCATTCAAACTATCATTACACGCAGTTACAAACCTTTTATTATCAGAAAACTTAAAATTCCTACGGTGGTCTTCTACTTTTTGCTTCTTCCCTTGACTATTGTTAGACATAACTCTATCTTCCAGTTGATTGCTCTTAACAGTGGTCCTGTTAAACCACTATGATGTAGGAATACTCCTGTATAAAAAAAAAAAAAAAAAGAAAAAAAAAGAGAGGAAAAAAAAAATAAAGAAAAAAGAGAAAGACACGTGTTTGTTAGTTTTCCTAATGTCTTGAGGAAACTATGGTGTTCTAGTTTGATTAGGCTTTGTGTGCACTTTATACATTCCTGGTGCAATCACATTTGTGTTCTTGAGAATTGGCAACACATTCTGAGGCAAAATATGTACAGTGACTCATTTTGAAAAATCATGCGACACATTTTATGTGGTAACTGACTTTGACTTTGAAAAATATTTCTTTGTTAGAGAATCTGAAAAAATTGTTGGTTTACCTAAAATTGATTGTTTTTTACTTTTAAAAGCATTCGGTTGTCGAATAACCGATGATTTTTCAAACTTAGTTTCCACAGATTTTCCTTTCATCTTTTCTATGAGTTTCTTCAACTCCCTTATCGCAATTCCTTTGTCTTGTAATTGAGCTTTCAAGTCTTGAATTTCAACATATTGTTCACGTTC
Source organism: Tanacetum coccineum (assembly GCA_026074375.1). NCBI lineage: Eukaryota > Viridiplantae > Streptophyta > Magnoliopsida > Asterales > Asteraceae > Tanacetum > Tanacetum coccineum. The sequence goes on from BQNB010008654.1 coordinate 67,351, forward strand.
TTTTATAAATACGTTTGACTGATTTTCTTAGAAAGATTTGTTATTTTTTTCTTTTCATTGCACTATTGTAGATCAAGTTCAAGATTAATTGCATGTCTCTGAAGTGCTTCAAAACTCTTTGACATTGTTCTACTTTTTGAAAACTCTTTTTCAAGATGTTCACGTTTTTTCAAGGTTTCCAAGTAATCACATTGCAAATTAGTAACTTCATCCAGATCAGTGTACACCCTCAGTATTGCATTCATGTGATCAGCATAGTAATATTCCCTTGAAAGTCGGTCGATTTCATTCAAAAACTGTATTTTTTGAGTTTCCAGTTGAGATTTAAGAGTGTCTACTTCATGTTTAAGAGAATTAAAGTATCTCAAATCAACAACCATTTCCTCGTTAAAACACAAGTGAAATTTTTCTAAGTCCGCATTGAGTCTGCTAATTTGGGGGCCAAAATTTCCTTCTATTGTGTTTTGAATGAAAGGATCGATGTTACCAAAATATGTTCTTTTGGCGATTGTTTGTTTGCAACGTTCCACTCCGTCAAAAATCGTGTCAACACTCTTTTTAATCTTGAAAAGTTCTTTAGAGCTTTTACACTTTTGATCCCAAGGAATGGATTCATCCATTCGTTTTTCTAACAAAGTTGTTTGTTTACGAAAAGAATCTTTGGAAAATTCCTTATTAGAAGATGTATGACTCATCTTTGACGTTTTTGGAAAATAGTGTTGTTCAGTTGACTTTTCTTGTTGTGGAACGAACAAATCATAAAGATTATTCAACTGATCATAATCAAACGGTCTGATTAAATCGCTTAATTTTGATCGACGTTCTTTGTCAAGACGAATCGTTTCGTCAGAATCAGGGGCTAACATTAACAGAAGGTTATCATTATAGCAACCTATATCATACAGACGAGGATTCGCTCTTTGAGCTTTCTTGAGGAACTCAGGTTTTGCAAAACTCGTTTTATAATTACGATTAAGCATATTCATTGTTTGAACAGATTGGCCGGTTTTATATACAATATTGATAGGTCACATGAATCCTGAATCAATCATATCAACATGTAAGATTAGAGAGAATAAGGGCAAGTAAAGGGAAAATTCAAATCTTATTAAAGAGGGAAAATGAGAGTTAGTTACAAGTGTATCACCCTCTAATGAAGATTAGAGGGCTATTTATAGGCAATGGGAGGGAGGCTTCCCTTCCTTATTTTTCTAACTTGTCAATACTAGTCCCTAAACTTTGGTTATTATGCTCTTTCTTACTTAAAGCATAATATACCTTATTACAAGCTATATTAAACTAAATAAAATAAAGTCTAATAACAAAATATAATAAAACCACATAATTGACACTTTTCCATAAACCTAACGTCTCCACCTAAGGGTCGCTTATTTTGGGCGTTCCCTCCTTGGTCCAAGTGGTCTTTCATTCACGTACATCTCCCATCTTCTCATTTGATCTCGATAATTCAATCGAACTTCAATCTCTTCTCCAAACAACTTAAGAAACTCAACTTCATTCTTTATGAGATCTTTTTACACATAGCCATACTTGACATCATTATAATAACTCTTTAGTCCTTCAAGCGTTCTTCTCAGTGTTGCATTACAAAACTTA
>BQNB010008655.1:0-89257 GCA_026074375.1 Tanacetum coccineum
GTTTAAGTGTTTATAGTTTGTTGCTTATTTCTGATGCTATTTTGTTAAAAAAAAATTAAAACCCGTCGTACCGTTTTCTGGCAAACGAAAACCAAAAATCATTTTTCTCTAGGAAGTACGCCGCACATCTTATTTGTGCGTCGGTTTTCCCGTAAACCCAGAAAGTACGCCGCACTTTAACCAAGTACGCCGCACTTTCTGCAGATTTTTCACAAACATAATTTTGTTTCAAAAACCAAAACCAACCCCCCCCCCCCCCCAATCTGCTAGTCTTAGGTTCTATAATCATTTGGAATTAAATTTTATCTGATTATATGCCTTGTGTATTTGTAATTATCTAGTTTAACATAATATTCGGGAAAAAAACACAAAATTTCCAAAAAAGCCGGCGCACTTTTCCTAAGTACGCCGCACTCTACCTATCCAAAAAAATATTTTCTTTTATTTATTTATCCTTATTTGCTATATAATTAAATTAAAATATATATATAATATATAAATTTAAAAAATTTAAAAATATATATATATGAAAATAATTTCCTTTATTTTGAATATTATCCTCTTAGCCTTAATTATATATATATAAATGTCTTTTTGCAAAATGCTTAACGTATGTATAAATCCCCTATCTTTCGAAAAACAACTTGTGAATCTAATATACAAATTAAATAAAAATTTAATAAAAAGATCCTGTAAACGTATCCGAAAAGAATTCGTCGAGATCGAATCATTCAAATCTTCAACCCAACATTCTTCAGTTAATGAATATATCATCATAAATATACCTAAAGAGGATGTCGAACCAGAACCAAATTTACCACTCCAAGAAATAATAATCCTCGATCCCGATGATCAACCTATGTGGGAAAATCCAAGATTGTAGCACCGGCTCCTAATTCTGCCATTGTTCAACCCAGTGTCGATGACAACTTTGTTATAAATAGTACTCACTTAAATATGATTCTGGAAAATAAATCCGATGGTTATCTGTGGGCCGATCCGCATGACCACATCCGTGAATTTCTCGCAATCTGCAACATGTTCAGATATGGCAAAACTCAAAGATTTCCCTATTCCCTATCCGATAAAGCTAAAACCTGGTTTAACGAACTTAATGAAGAGTCTATAATATCGTGGGAACAAATGAGAAGAGCTTTTATAAACAAATTCTTTCCACCTTCGTTATTCAACCATCTTTTACTCAAAATCAGAAATTTCTCTCAAAACGTATGTGAAAGTCTAACCGAAGCCTGGTTACGACTCAAGATCATGCTTCGAAAATGTCATGGGCACAGTCTGACCAAATGTGATATTATTCAAATATTTTATCATGGTCTAGATGAACCCACTCAAGGAATCTTGGACATAACTGCTGGAGGAATCTTCCTATACAAAAGTCCAAATCAAGCTTTTCAATTTCTCGAGGACAAAGTCCTTTTCAAAATGATTGGCCCGTTAAATCAAAAAACAATCATCATTAAAAATCGGTTTCCTTTGCTGATGGAAGTGATAGTAATACTGATAATTCTCGATTTATGGAAAAATTAAAGGCTATGGATTCTCAAATTATAAGCTTAAATAAAGAATTGCAAGATATACGTAACAAATACAATGAGCTTAGAGAGGGAAACGCTTCTAAAAACAACATGAACGATGACACCCCGATGTGTGAACGTCATGAAGCAAATTACATTTAATCTGAAGGTTATCAAAACCGAGATTATCATAATTCGTTTTCTTGCCAATCCCATCATGATCCTAATGATCTTGGGAAATCGCTTACAGAATTAAACAATGATTTGAGAAATGATCTCAAAGATTTCAAAAGATGCATCCATAGCATGAGAACTGTTCATTGGAAACTCTATGACAGCGACGATCGTAAAACTACCGGTGTTTTACCTAACAAAGAGTCTAAAACAGTAAACCAAGAACCTCAACCTAAAAATGATCTTGAAAAATCAATCACCAAATTCTTGGATGATCAAAGAGTTTCAAATATGTTTTTAAAAAACAATGTTAATGATATGATTTTAAAAATGAAGCAAAATGAAAATAATTTCCAAACTAAAATTAAAAATATGGAAAGAAAAATAGATGAGTGGTCAAAATCTCAAAACATATCTTTAGAACAAACCAATAGGACTGAACCACCACCTCCTCCTCAAGCTCACACCGAGCAAGTGAATGTCGTATTTATCGGGAGTGAAAAGTCCGATTATTCTTCGAAAATTCTAAAAGATCCACCACCTTCTATTATCGTTAACAATAAAACCGGAAAAGATAAACCTATTAAAACATCAAAAATGGGCTATCACATTGTCAAAACAAATGAATATCCATACCGTGATTATATACCAAAAATCTCATACCCTCAAGCTTTAAGAGTGGATCATTCCCACTTAAACCGTATCATTAAGGAATCTTAAATCAAGTTAAGTTTAATAATAATAATAGTAGTAATAGTAAATAATAATAATAATAATAAACCTAAAAAAACTATAAAAGATTAAAAAATATTTATAAAACAAAAAAAAATTTGCAGTTTTTAAGTATGTCACGCATTCGGCCGGTGTATCGCGTATCTCGATTTCTGCGTCCAAAAAGAATGTTTCGAACTTTGTGGGTGTGTTCGCTGAAAACCCTCACGAGACTATAACTCTTCCACTCGGGACACCGAGGGGTTTAAAGGCTTGTTGCATACGCTAAATGCAACCGTGGTGCCTATGAAAGTGCGCTTTTGTATTTAATGTTTTACTTGTAGTTGTGTTTATTATGCAGATTAAATAAAAACAGGTGGAGCTTGGAGTGGTGGTTGGAATTTCACACTTGGAGACTTATATTACATGTGGTAGAATACACATGCTTGGCGCTTCGTTTCGCACCATATCCTTCATAATTCAGCCAAGCACTTATGAGCCCCAGAAAGTTTCAATTTTACGCATAATGCTCTACTTAAGTGTGGAGGAGCTCTCGCTCCTCACAAAACTAAAAAAAAGAACGTGATGGAATCACTCAAGGATAGCTACAATGCAGCTATATCTCTTTATGCCCCGGAAAGTACCGTTTTCTCTTAATTTTCCTTATTTTTTATATTTATCAGTTCTCACAATGAGGGCAATGTTCAACTTAAGTGTGGAGGGGTAGCAAATAGGAAAAATTAATCATGTCCCTCCATGTTTGCCCTGCAAAAATTTTCAAACTTTCAACTGATATTTTCTGAAAAATTAAAAAATTAAAAAATTAATATATGCTTTCCTTTCAAAATTAAAAATGCACACGCTTAGTAAGGCAAATCCAACTGGATTGACATTTTAACTAGCACAAAATCAACCCACTTAAATTGTAAGGTTCGCCTCTAGATCTTAAGGAATTTGGGTATCCATCTTTGATACCCAAGATAATTTTTTCCTTTAGCTTGTTCGAGTTAGGGTTGAATGCAGTCATATGTGTCTATTCCGTCGTTACGGATGTGTACGTATGGTCTTTGTCGCCTTTTCTGGAACATTGATACTGGTATAAAGTTATATGAGTGGGCTGGCAATTTAGTAGCTCCAGAACTTGTGCTTGATCATCATTTACTAGACCGCAGTGAGGTTAATTTATAGACAAAGTCGTATGATAAGAGGTAAAATAAATCCCTATGTAATCATGTATCTGCAGCACTCGCTTTTAGTGTTGAGATCCCCAAAGTATCCCAAGAGCAAGAAAAATGTGCTGAATGTAGAAGAAGTTTTGTGCCAGCCTTAGTTATCGCAGTATCTGTTGAAAAAAAAGAGAAAAGGAAAGAAATAATAAAGTTCGAAGTATAAGGCAAAGTTAGGGCACATGGAATCAAGTATCAGCTATTCACCCTTATCGTTATCACGTTTTGCCTCTTTAAGATTTATGTCTAGGTGCTCACGCCACAACGGGCATGTTTGTGTGTCTAGTACAAGCGTATGGTAGCGACCTAGATTATGTCTGTGCAATTGAGTGGTCTTCTTAAAAATCATATAAACCCTATTAGAGTGGCTGGGTGAATTCTAAAATCAAACACTATCCCTATGTGAGGTGATATGTTATATGTCTACGCCTGAAAAGTTATCTAATATGCAAACTCTTATCTAATTTTGTCACGATAAATGAATTTATTTTCTTGCTTCTATTGCTTGAGGGCAAGCAATAAGCTAAGTGTGGATGGATTTGACAACGTCTAAATTATACAAGTTTTTATGGCGTTATTTATGTTTATTTTATCATTTCTTATGAACTTTTGGTACTTAATCAAGCTTAAATTGCTTATAGGTTCACTTGAAGACTCTAAAGACTCAAGCTCAAAGATCTACACACTTTGGAAGGTGAATACAAGAAAAGAAATTTTTTTATTTAAAAGTTCAAGAAGTTCGCCACACTTTCTACAAAGTTCGCCGCACTTTCCTATGAAGCCTCTAAAACCGGCGCACCTATATCTTTGTTCGCCGCACTTTTCCCGAAGTCAGAAGAATTAAAGTCTAATAAATGCACCTGCATTAACTCACCAAAACCTCCGCACTTATTTATAAGTGCGCCGTACTTCCAGTCAAAACATTAAATGACCATCGCATTAACTCCTCAAGTGCGCCGCACTTAATTCTAAAACTGGCGCACTTTTTCCAAATTTTAGCCTATAAATAGAGGACGATTTTTGCATTCCAACACATCCAACACAAATCATCCCACTTAGTGTGGAACACTTAGGAAAGGTATTTTTGAGGCTAAAGGCCTGCAAAATCTCTCCTTCATCAGCTCTTATAATTTGATAGTAGCTGATCTTTCCTTCTTTAAGGATCTTCCAGTCAACAATGCTTGGGGGCTTAGTAGCTAAAGGTGTAGCATCAACGACTACTTCCTCTTCATAAGGAATGACTTCCATCAGACTTTGAAGTTTAGTTATTTCTTTATCCTCATCCACCTTCTGCTTCTTTGCCTTCTCTTGTTCTAGCTCATCTCCTGCTCTCTTTGAACTGCTTTCTTCTCTTGTCTCACTGCCATCTGCTCTTACTTCATTACCTTCCACCAATTCTGTGTCCAAGTGTTTACCCTTTTCATAGCTTTGTCAAATAATTCTTGAATATTGGCAAAGGACTTGTTCTTTAAGTCTTTGGGCTTCCATCCTGCCATATTCTTCAGGTAAGTACACATAATACTCCTTTGTTGAGCTCTTGTAGGTGGCCTGTTCCTCTTTTCTTCTGCTCTTTTTACAGCAAAGTGTTTCTTTCTTGCTTCTAAGAGTTGTACAAACAACTTTGACTTCTCTTCAATACTCAACTCTTCTTGTTCTTTTGCTTGCATTTGTTTAGCCATTTGATAATCAGCATCAATATTTGCTTGAATATCATTCCATTCTTTAATCAAGGCTACATTGGCTTCATCTTTTCCCTTGCAAGCCTCACTTCCTTATTAAATTCAGCTTGTAATCTTATAGCTTCTTGTTCATCAAAGTTGATTTGATCTTTCTTCTTCATCTTCAAAGGTTCTTTAACCATTATACCTTTACCCTTGTCCTTTGAAGGAATTATTGTTGTTGTTGTTGTTATTGATTCACTTGGCTCTTGAAGAAGAATTCCTTTAGTAGTTGTTGTTATAGCAGTAGTAACCTTAGGTTTTACACTTTTTAATTCTGCCAATGCTTGAGCCAAAGTTATTTCATCTTCAGTTATTGTAGCAGCATTAACTGTTTCTTCAGTAGCACTAACTACTTCTTTAACAACATTAACTTCATCATCTTTCTTCTTAGCAGCAACTTCACTTTCAACAACCACTTCATCACCATCTAAGTCATGTACTCCAAACATATCTATATCAGCATCAAAATGAGTACTATCCAAGGTAATTCCTGCATCAACATTAATATCATCAATTTTCCTCTCCTGTTTGGATGCATCCTCTTAATCACCCAAACTAGCTTCATCACAGGAAACTACTCTTGCAAATCTACCAACCTTGTATAATCTTCTGAGCTTATGAGTTCTTGACCCTCCTTTCTTCTCTAACTTCTTGACTCTTAGTTTCAAACTTGTAATCTCCTAAGCTTGAGCAGTCTTTGTGTTCTCCAGGTCAAGCACTCTTTGTTGCAATTTGGTACAAAAATCCATCAATTCCTTAAGTTGCATACTAGGCTCCTCATTGACAGCCTCATCTGCTACATTTGTAGGATCACTAGGCTGAGGTACCTGAGTGTCCTTTCTCTTAGGCCTCTTAGATTTTTTGTTTTTCTTTTGTGAGTTGAGATAGATGTTTGATGAATAATGGGGAATGTGTGGGGATCAGTCACCATTGTTGGAAATAATGGTGTTACTCTACCAAAAAAGTTTTTTCCTTGCCTTCTCATGTTAGCAAAAATCTACTTTGTGTGAGAGGGTGCAATATAAGTCCTGTTGTGAGTTGCCATCCCTTCTAGTTGATTATCCAAAAAGACTTGTACAAACCTTGGATACATCAAGAATTTACCAGCATAATCCAAGTTCTTTACCATACTTTTAAAAATATACTTGGAAAAGTTTAACTATGGGTTGTGGCTAACGGGATAATGCAGAAGCCATAGTGCTACTAAATTCATTCCATGCAGTAGTCTTAGCACTTAGGCATTGCAAAACAGTATGAATAAGGAATTTCCATTAAGGAGAAAAGAAAGCCTTATAGAATGTAAGCTTCTGAGAAAGTTTCTCATACCCCATTAGTGTAAGTTGTTCAAAGATATCAGCCTTGGGTAGACAATCAATACCTTCAGCATCTTCTAATTGAAGATCTCTTCTTAAAGTTGCTTCAGTTATGATAATCTTCTTTCCATCCACTAGGGCTTGTAACTGGACTTCCCCATTGACAGTTTTCATCTTGACAGTAGCCCAGAATTGTTTAATGCACGAAGCATATATAGTGGGATTGATCGTTAAAGCATATCTTATGGGATTTGCATTTAGAAAATCCACTATCTGCTCAAACCCTTCACTTTCAGCAAATTTAGTCAAAAATGCGACCATATTATGTGAATCAGCAAACTTTAGGGTCGTCATTGTGATGGGTTTTGATGATGAATGATGAAATTGAGTTAGGGTTTGTGATTAGAGAGTATATGATTGAATGAAATTAACTAAATGAGCGAAGAACCCTTAATCAAAGTATTTTATGAAACTACCCCCAATAGCATTTAACATTCACCAGCATTGTAATTATTCCAAGCAGCATAAGCTTCAACAGCAGTAGTAAGTTTATGCCTAGCAGCATTAACTTTCCCTAGCAGTAGTAATTTTATGCCTAGCAGCATTAACTTTCCACAGCAGCAGTAAGTTTATGCCTAGTAGCATTAACTTTGAATCACCAGCATTAACTCCAATTCCATTATAATAAGCTTTTCCATCATCAAATTCACATTTTAGCTCATAAAAACTCTCTGTCTGTTTTTGATTTCTCTTAATTCTTTTTACTCACAATTCTCTCTTTCTGTTTTTAAACAACTCTCTTTCTGTTTTTATTCTTACTACTTCTTGTGGAAACCGTAGAGGGGGGGGGGGTGAATACGTTTCCATTATAAAACTTTAGATTAGTCAATACAAAAATTACATCACTCTCTACTGGCGGTCCCATAAATATAAGGGGGCCGCCTAGTACATCAGGGGGCCACCCAATTTATAGGACCGCCTCCAGAAGAGGTTTTTCGGACTAGATCTTTTGTATCAAATCACCAATTAAGTTTGACGCAATATGAGAAGTGTCGATAATAGATTTACAATAACTAGTGCATCTTCTATCAATATTTCCACACTCACAATGTTTACTACAAAGAGCTACACAACCATGGCTAACACAACATACACAACACTTCACACAATCATAAGCACAATGCAAGTGTAAAAGTAAAGCAATAAATGTAAAGACATAAGTAAAGAGAAAGGTAAAAGAAGTTGCAAACCGATACTGTGATTTATAGTGGTTAGGTCATGAAGCTCCGCTTCGCCCTACTCTACTCCCCGAGTATCCAACTCGAGAGTTACTTCACTAATCAACAAGATCCCTTTCGGTGGAGAAAACCTTATAACGCTGCTTTTATTATTTTCCGACACTAAGCTAGATGTCGAGTTCTTCTTCGGGTATAACCAAACCCGTTATGTTTTATGGCCCAACATAACTGGTATGTGCTTAAATACATATACATTTTACCTAATTAAACGAGCTAAAAAGACCAATAATGACCAAAAATACAAGAAAATGCAGTGTATATGTGTGTTTTGTCAATTGTGTCTTGCAGGTAACGGATATTCAATAAAGGACAAAAATGAAGAAAAACGGACAAAACCGAGCACGGGAATGGAAAGAGTATAAAAAAACAAAGCCAAAGGCATATACATCCTTAATGGGCCAACCCGTACCCATTTTAATAGGCCGGGTCAACCCATTAACTTTGTATTTAAAGAAAAAAAAGCCCTAAATAAACCTAATGGCCTTATAAACTAATTTATAAAACCCTAAAGTCCAATTCCATTTCTTGTATAAATCCATACCCGGCCCAACTCCCTTTTTCATGAGCCCAAGTCAAAGTTTAAACCCGGGTCAACGTCCCAAGTTATACACAGTCAAAATGTATTGTATATCTTTTTCACCCGTTTTTCTTTCCCTCCATTCTTACTCACTAACAAACGCAAACCAGGATAAATCCCCAAACACTCACGCTCGCCCCTAACCTTCTAAAAAGTCTGACACATGCTTGACATCACCCAAAGAATGACACGTTGGCAATCCCAACGCATATGATTGGTTGAGAGACGTGGCAGCAAATCAAGGGCCAAGATTATGTTGCTTGGAGGATAATCAAGATTGAAGGGCCAGGATTGATTGAAGAGGAGCGTCCTAGGGTCCTAGAAGCTTTACCTCTCAGCTATATAAGTAGGACTCCTCACTTACCACAAGGCGTGTAGGATTTTAGCTTAATTTAAGTTCTTAATAGCTTAATTGTTATCTTAGCTTATTGTTTTCTTTTGAATGTAATTTCTTTTTAAGCAACTTGTAATCACTTTTAAGATCAATAAAATTAATTTCATTCAGTTTTAAATTCTGTTTTTACCTTAAATGCAATCATGATTTGAGCTTGTTTAATAATAAGCTAATTAAGCTGTCTTCACTGTTTTAAGCTACTGCTTATTCAGTTTGGCTCACCTAAGGCTTAAACTGAATAAGCATTTACCTCAAAATTTACTCAAAAAGTTGAATAAGCCAATTGGAATATAAGCTAGAAATAGATGGGCTTATAGGGCTTATCCATAGCTTATTGTTTAAGCAGCTTTGAGCATTGTATAGCCTTGTTTGTGCAAGGGCAATTGTAAGTTCATCATTTTACTTTACTGCTCAATTACTGTTCCATTGCTTATTGCTGCTTATTTTCTGTTTACTTTTGCTTATTAATGCTTAATCTTTCTTTTCAAATGCTTTTTATGCTTATGATTTAGCTTTTATGACTTTTAATTGATTTTCATGCAAAACTGCTTGATTTAGTCTAAAAAACTGCTTATTATGTGTGAGCTTATTTCAGTGTTTATTTGTGTGTTCTTAATGCTTAATCATGCTTAATATTGTTGGTACTTAATCTGTTTTTAAGTCTAATAGTTTTTAAAGATCTATTGCTTTGTTAAATTGAGTTTAAGGATTTTAAAGGAGTGTTTGGCTTAACAGTTTTAACCACAAGTTAAAACTGTTAGTGCACTCTTGTGTTTTAAAAGTCACTTTGGATTAGTCATAAATCAGTTTTAGATCAAGTGTTTGCAAGTTTTGAAAGATTTTATTGAATTTTATGGTTTAGATTAACAAATGTTCAAGTCTGCTAGATTTTAGAAGTTAAAACTGTTGATTTTTAGATTTGAATCTTAGAGTTTTTGAATTATGCTCAAAATGATCAAAATGGTTTTGTATTCATGGTTTAAATCTGGTAGTTTAAGTTATAGCACTGTTTCATTGGTTTAATTGGTTTTGGGTCAAAAGTGTTTTTGGTATGCAAGTTCTAGTTAAGGTTTTTGGCATTTTTAATCCTAAATTTAAGTTAGCTATAGGTTGTTTTAGACTCTGAAATTTAAGGCACAAGCTATTTGGTTTATGAGCTAAATCTATTTGGGCTTTTTGGAGGCTTAAAACAGCTTATACTAGCTTATTTTTAGGGCTGCAATTTGCCTTTTAGCCCTTTAGTTCTTTTATATATCAAAATCTAAACTGTCACTTTTCCAAGTCCTTTTTTCTAGCTTATTTCTAAATAAAATTTCTTAATTTTAGTTTTTACGTGTTAATTAGAGGTCAAATTTAATCTGTTTTTAGGTTTTAAGGTCTAGCTTGTTGATTAAATAGCTTAAAATTTAGCTTTAAAGTGCCTTATAAGGCTGTTATGATAACAGGTTTAGCAAAAAGCTTAATTGGATTTCTGAGCTTATGGCTTATTGGAATTACTTAATTTGGGTTTAGATTTGCTTATTAAGTTTTATTTAAGGTCTTTGTAGCTTATTAGGGCTAAACTTGAGCTTATAGAAGCTTATGTGTAAAAACAGTTAAGTATTTTAGCTTTTGAGCTTTAAGTATAATCTGTCTCTTAATTAAGCTCTTTTCTGGCTTATTAGTTGTTTTCATAAAAAGTCCCTTTTCAAAAAGTGCTTATTTTAGTGGTTAGAAGCTTTTTCAAAAAGAAATTTTAAAAAGTGAAAAACATTAGGAGTATAGGAAAGCCCCAGGGTCGAACCCAGTACCTCAACCTTAACCCCCAATGCCTTAACACACACCCTTCATACCAACTGCCCTTGGGACTTCTTCGTTTATATATCCACACCATTTATTTCTTATACACATTTTGCCATAATAAGCTTTCAGCCCTTAAGGGCTTATTTAATAAGCTGGTTGTTCCCTTTTATGTTTCTTAAATCATAAATTGTTCAAAGTATTTTCCCTAAATTTTTCAAATTTTTTTGAATTAGTTTAATATTTTTTATAATATTTTTAGATTAAAATAGTTTTTAATTCATAAAAAAATAAATAAAAGTCAAAAAAATATAATTTTTTTTCTAAAATTATTTTTAATCATTTAGGATTTATAAAAAAATAAAAAATAGTTTAAGGATAAATTTTAATAGTTTAGGTATTAAGTCGCGTTTTTAGATTCCCGTTAACGTTTTTAGTTTAAATTTTTAATTGCTTTCGTTTGTAGCTTGCCTTTATTTGTTTTTGCATGTTAATTGTAGAATTAGAATCCAAAATCAAAATCCTTGAAATTATTCAAAGCACGCAATCACGAACTTAACCGATTCTCAATTCACACTTTGTCGGGATACGACTCAGAAGGTTTTGAATTTTACTTTGGATAAAAGTAATCTTCTTAAATCCTTACGGAATACTTATTACTATATTATCATTGATATTATCCTTATATACGTATTTGGAGACCAATCAATTTTTGGCGCCGCTGTCGGGGAGGTGTGTATCGAATATCGCGTTGAAGCTTGAAGATTAGTGTTTTGAAGACCCTTCCTCGTGAAGTTATCATTTTATTATTTTCTTTTATATAAAACTTAAAAAAATACAAAAATATTTTATTTTTCTCAATTTATTTTCGTAGGTTTATTAGAAAAATCAAAAATACTTTTCCTAAAGTATTTCAAAAACCAAAAAAAAATTGTAAAACAACAAAAACAACCGTTGTGTCACTTGTGAAATCGGCTGACTTTTAGATTACAAACTTTAAGAGAGGTTTAAGGAGGGTTGATCCTACGAACTTCGACCCGAAAGGAGAAGGTTTTTAAAATGCTTCGCGCTTACCCGCTCCTCCGCTTCTTTGTGCGTTTTCTAAAGAGCTACCTTACACTTGTTTGATTATCGGTTACAAAAATATTTTTCTTTCTCTTATTTTGTTTTTAGTGTATGCAAACTCGCTCTTCTTCAAAATTCGTTGGTGAACCTTCTACGAATCCTACTTCTACGAATCCGAAACGTCGTAATCGTAGATGTTCAAAACAAAGAGTCGAACCGTTCGCTCTTGAAGAGACTCCCGTAGTTATGATGGCCGATCAACGTACTATGGCGGAATTACTCCGTGCACCCACCGAGGGTTATGCGGAGGCAATCGTAGTACCACCCATTCCCGCTGAGCATTTCGAGCTCAAGCATAGTCTAATCAATCTTGTAACTTCAAAACAATTCTTCGGTTTTGAGAAAGAAGATCCTTATGCTCAATACGTATATTAGCCGTATAAATGACGGATGCTCAAGCATATTACACTACGATGGAGAAAGAATTATTAGCCGTAGTATATGCTTTTGAGAAATTCTGGCTTTACTTAGTCTTATCAAAGACCATAGTGTATACAGACCACTCGGCTCTTAAGTATCTTCTTGCTAAACAAGATGCTAAGCCGAGGTTGCTCCAGTGGATTCTCCTACTCCAATAATTCGATGTCATTATTCGTGATAAAAAAGGAGCGGAGAATCTTGCGGCCGACCATTTGTCTAGATTAGAGAACCCTCATCAAGGTGATCTCGAGAACAATGAAATTACTGAAACATTTCCTCTCGAGACCCTTGGAATGATATCTTTTCGTGGTGATTCTAGTACCCCATGGTTTGTCGACATTGCAAATTACCATGCGGGGAATTTTATTGTTAAATGGATGTCGTCCCAACAAAAGAAAAAATTCTTTAAGGATGTTATGCATTATTTTTAGGATGACCCCTACTTGTTTAAGATTTATGCGGATCAAATGATTAGACGATGTGTTCACGGCCAATAAGCCGTTGATATCCTCATTGCTTGCCATAATGGACCCACCGGGGGACATCATGGTGCCAACTACACTGCTAAGAAAGTCTTTGATTCCGGTTTCTATTGGCCGACTATTTACCGAGATGCCCATGACTTGGTCACATGGTGTGACGCTTGTCAACGTCAAGGAAAAATCTCGCAAAAGGATGAAATGCCCCAAAATACAATTCAAGTATGCGAGATCTTTGACATATGGGGCATCGACTTTATGGGCCCATTCCCGTCTTCTTGAGGGAACAAATACATTCTCGTAGTCGTTGACTATTTGTCTAAATGGGTTGAAGCAAAAGCGCTCCCCACTAATAATGCTCGAGTTGTTGTTAAGTTTTTAAAATCTCTCTTCGCCCGATTTCGAACTCCTCGTACTATAATTAGATATCGCGGTACTCACTTTTCTAATGACCAATTCGCGAAGGTCATGCTTAAGTATGGAGTTATTCACCTTCTTTCTACCGCGTATCATCCAAAAACGAGTGGACAAGTGGAGGTTTCAAATCGTGGTTTGAAACGTATTTTAGAAATGACCGTAGGTGAAAACCGTGCTTCATGGTTCGATAAGTTAGATGATGCATTATGGGCTTTCCATACCGCATTCAAGACACCCATCGAGTGCACTCCTTATAAGCTCGTGTACGGAAAGGCTTGCCATCTTCCTATCGAGCTTGAACACAAGGCCTATTGGGCCTTAAAACATTGTAATTTTGACCTTAAGACTGCGGGTGATCACCGGAAAGTTCAAATGAATGAATTAAATGAACTCCGGGATCAAGCTTACGAGAATTCTTTAATCTACAAAGAGAAAACGAAGAAGATTCATGACTCAAAGATTAAAAACCGCGTCTTCAACGTTGGTGATCGAGTTCTTCTCTTCAATTCTCGATTAAAGATTTTCTCGTGCAAGCTTAAAACCCGTTGGACTGGACCATTCACCGTTGCTCAAGTTTTCCCTTATGGTGCCGTCGAGTTATCTCAAACCGACGGACCAAACTTCAAGGTGAATGGTCATAGACTTAAACATTACTTTGGAGGGGACATACCACTGATGGTTGTCTCGAATCTCCAAACTTTCCCCATGGACCACTAAATTCAGGGATCGAGTCAGGCTCGTGACTCGATTAACAAAAACAAGCGCTTCGCGGGTGGCAACCCATGCTTATCCTTTGTAGTAGTATAATAATGAATAAGTGAGATGTGAGGAGGCTCGCCTCTTCCTTTCTCGTGTTTCGTGTTTTGTGTTTATGTCCAGGATTGCCCAAATTTTGAAGGCTCTCGTGCTCATGGTTTTGTCCATCGTCTACTCGATCTTCAATCCTTCGGGGTTGCATGAGATTGCTATGGCTGACTGAGAGTTGCAATACAACGGTATTTTATTGTAGTTGAAGCCATAATCCTTAAGCTGTGTCCTCATCCACATTACTTGAGCACAACTTGCAGATAACACCACGTACTCAGCCTCTGCTGATGACATTACAGTACAGTCTTGCTTCTTTGTCATCTAGCTGACTCACTTATCACCTAGGAATTGTATTCCTCCAGAAGTGCTTTTGCGAGTATCAATACATCCGGCATGATCGGCATCTGAAAAAGCTGTTAGTTCAAAGCCAGAATCCTTCGGATACCAGAGTCCCATGTTAATGGTACCCCTTAAGTATCGAAAGATCCTTTTAACCTCTTTGAGGTGTTTTTCAGTCGGTCTTGCTTGATATCTTGCACAATAACATACTGCTTGCACTATGTCTGGTCTACTAGATGTCAGATACATGAGTGACCCGATTTTACTACGGTAGTCAGTTTGGTCTACGGGTTCACCACTCAAGTCTGCATCTAATTTAGGTTTCGTAGCCATTGGTGTACCAATGCTTTGTCCTTTTTCCATACCATGTTTTTTAAGTATCTCTAAAGTGTACTTGGCCTGATTGATAAAGATACCGTGTGGGGATTGGTGGATCTAAAGTCCTAAAAAGAATTTCATTTCCCCCATTAAGGACATCTCAAATCTACTGTGCATTAATTTTTCAAATCGTTTAGAAAATTTAGGGTTTGTAGACCCAAAAATGATGTCATCAACGTAAATTTGCACAAGTAGAATGTCCTCCCCGTATCTTATCGTGAATAGAGTCGGGTCAATGGTACCTTTAGTAAAACCTTTGGATATCAGGAAATTTGAGAGTTCATCATACCAGGCTCTTGGAGCTTGTTTTAATCCATATAGAGCTTTCCTTAGACGGTAAACCTTTTCTGGATGATCAGGATCAACGAACCCGTCTGGTTGTGCAACATAAACCTCCTCCTTTAATGGACCATTAAGAAATGCTGTTTTTACGTCCATTTGATAAATTGGAAAAGACTTGTGTGCAACATATGCGACGAAAATCCGAACAGCTTCCAAGCGAGCAACTGGAGCAAATGATTCTTCGAAATCAATACCCTCTTCCTAAGCATAACCTTTAGCTACAAGTCGTGCTTTGTTGCGAATTATAGTTTGGTCTTCATCCTTTTTGTTTTTCCATAACCACTTTAGCTTGATTATGTTCTTGCCAAAGGGTTTGTCAACAAGTTCCCAGACTTGGAGTCTGTCAAACTAATGAAGCTCTTCCTGCATTGCTTATATCCATGCAGAATCAGCCATTGCTTCCTTAATGTTTTTCGGTTCAACTGTACTTACGGTGAGTGCGAACATACACATTTCAGGATCGGTTGCAAGTTGTTGTCTTGTTTGCACTGGCTTCGATGGATTTCTATAAACTTGAGTTAACGGGTGATCTTTTGTCCATCGATATTCAGAATCTTAAGGTTGATTAAAGGTATGCATATTTGAATTACCAATATTACGTGAGGAATACTCAGCAACTTCTTGTATCGGTGTACAAAAAGGATTGGTAAATTCTGCTTGATCATTGTTGTTTTCTTCAGCATTGACATGTGTTGGAGTTGATGATTCTGTTGTAGGGTGAATAGTCGTTGAAGGTACTGTGTCTTGTTGAGCATAATTGTCGGTGGGAGAAGAAGACTTGTTGACACGTGAAGTACCCGCATTGAAATATTCATCGTACAAAGGACCAAATAGAAGATCAAACTCTTGTTGTAATGGAATAGTTGTATCTGCTGAAGGAGAAACATTTTGTAGTTGTGGGTCAGGGCCAGAGTTTTCATAATCTGATGCCTTTTGTCGTTGGGGAACGAGGCCTGAGGTGTCATTCGCAACAGACGTCTCAGACATCTCTTTGAACTCATCAAATCTGAGATGTATGGATTCAACTATTAATCTTGTTCTCTTGTTGTAAACTCTGTATCCCTTTGACCGAGTAGAGTATCCTACCAGAATGCACGAATCCCCTTTTTCTTTCATTTTATCCAAATTTTCACCATCTCTGGTTAAGTAACAAGTGCAACCAAAAATTTGAAGGCGTTTAATTGAAGGTTTTCTGTCATTGATGATGTGATATGCCGTTTTCTCATGTTTTATGATAATGATAGATCTGTTTTGAGTATAGCATGCAGTTGCAATTGCTTCAGCCCAAAAGAACAAAGGAAGTTTAAAAGCTGAAAGCATCGTTTGAGCAGCCTCAACTAGAGTATGGTTTCGTCTTTGATTGATTACACACTTTTGTAACAATTTCATCATAAACTTTAATTGGTTTTCCATTGAAATCATTTTGTCAATATCTTTTTCTTCCTTAAGTTTCAAATCCGTTATTACCTTTGTTTTCTCCTTGACAAGACCTTCGTAATGTGACTTTGTTAAAAGTCTCTGTTTGACTAACTCATCGTGTTTCTCTTTGACAATAGAAATTTCGTAGGCTTTAACTTTTAAACCTTCTTTTATGTCAATGCCTTTTTGAGCTAATAGTCCTAGAGTTTCATTTAACTTACGTTCAAGTTTTTCATAGTCAACTGTACGGTTATTAAAGGCCTTGTACCTCTCAAACTCAGTCTGTTTATTTTAAAGTGCAACTAAACAACTATCCCAAATACTATTAGACTCCCTCAAGGTTCTACTAGTCTCTGCAAGAGTAGATTTGCACTCTTTCAATTCTTGAGTCAATGATGCGTTTGCTTTTGAATCTTTTTATTTTTATCGACATCAAGTTTTAAATTTGCAATTAAATTAGCAAGCGCAACACGTTCATCATCACATTCTACAGCATTTTGGTCATTTTGAATATCATTATCACACATATCCGGTGAATCAGGAATGACATTACTATCAACCATTTCCACTACACATGTGTTACTAATGGATTCAGATTGCTCAGAATGTTGTATTTCATTAGCAAACACATTATATCCAGTATCGTATTGTACCTGTTCTAATGGCTCAGAATCAGTGCCTGAGTCTGCATTAGGAACCTCCTGGATCTTTGCCATATAGCTGTAATGTGCTTCCAACTCTTGTTCATCAATCTCTTCATCCGTGTCTGCTAGCCAGTCAGATTGCTCTGCTTGAAGTTGAACACCTTTCTCAGCTTGTTTACACAGCAACATCTTTTCCTTGTGATACGTGGAGTCTTTAACCCATTTTGGCTTCCTGCATTCCTTAGCAAAATGACCAAATTCCTTGCAGTTAAAACACTGTATCCCAGACTGCTGCACTACTTGTCCACCTACAGTTTCCCTAGCCCCAGCAATAGTCATTGTCCTCTGATTCCCAAACTGTCCAGACTGATTGTCATTCTTGTATCTTGGAGTAGTATCCACATTCTTGTTTCTGGTGTTTGAGGAAGTTCTGAGGTTGTTGTTGGTAGGTTTGTAGAGTTTCTTGAAGTACTTTGCAATGAGAGCCAAATTTTTCTGCATTTCCTTATCCTTCTGAGCTTGTTCAGGATCACTGTCTTCTTCAGAAGCGGACTCAGATGGAGGTGTGATTGGCTTGGCTATCTCTTTGCCTTTGTGTCTTGTAGTTGCATTTGATCTGGTTGGAAGTGATGTTCTTGATGTTGGTGCATATGATTTGTGAGACTTTGATGTTTGATAATAAGGATCTTGATGTGGTTGAGCAGTAGCAACAAGTGCTAATGGGTTAGCATTCTTGGCTATTCTTTCAGCACAGAGTTCATTAACTTCCTTTTGATATTGTTTCAGAATGTCAAAGAACTTGTGATATGAAACTTCATCCAACTTGTGTTGTTGCTTGACAATTGTTACAAACCTTGACCATTCTGGTTGAAGTTGTTGAAGAAATTGAACATTGACTTGCATTTTATCAACTATCAAATTGTTTCTGATCATTTCATTCATCAGCTTGTAAAACCGGGAGTAGTATGACTCTATTGATTCTCCATCGTGAGAGGTGAATTTTCCAAACTCCCAAAATAAGTTTGTCTTGACATCTTGAATGTTGAGGGATTCACCTTGTTGTAGCCTTTCAATAGCTTCCCACATTTCATGAGTTGTATTGCACGCATCAACAGTGGAGTATATTTCATCTCCAATTCCAGTCAATATCATATGAATCGCTTCCTTTTCTGATTCAAAATGAGCTTTGATTGCAGGAGACATGTTCAGGATTGTCTCAACTATTGTGTGTTCAGGAACTGCTGGGGAATTTTCTGTTGCAGGCACAACTTGTATTATGACAGTAGATGGAATGTAAGGACCCTCGAGAATGCATTTCCTTAAGGCATCACCATTTGTTTTTGTATCAATGTACCGTAAGAAATGTGATCGTCATTGTGCATATCTGCCCATTGCAAGCATTGGTAGACGATCCCTTAAACCAGCTGCCATGATGTTGTTATGCATTTGACTGTCGGCTGTGGAAGTTGTGATTGGAGTTGTCATGATGAATGATTTGTTAAATTATGAAGTGAAAATGATTATGGATCTTAAGATGATAAAGTTGTGTTGTGGTTTTGAATTGATGTTACAAGTTTGATAAAGCAAATCCGGTAGCAAGTTCGGTAACAAATTTTGCAAGATATCGGTTAGATCAAACTCGGAAGTGTTCTCGGACAAGTCTAAGATCAAACTTGGAACAATTTGTCGGACAAGTCAAATATCGATGAACTTTCTTGGATGAAAATCTTGGACAAGTCTTCGTGGCAATTTTGACAAGTTACAAAATGGAAATTTTCTAACAATTTGCCTATTACAAAATCCGATAATAATACTCCTATCACAAGACTCAATAAAACAGACGATTTGTGTATCTATTACACCTTTTATGCAAAATTCCGAGAAAGAAATGAAATCCTAGAACACACTTCTTGATAGAACCAAAAACGTGTGCACTATTACAATTCTTTTGCTTATAACCAAGAATAGAATGTTATCCTAAAACACACTTTTCGATAAAACCGAAAAAATATGCACTATTATAAAATTCGGAATAAAAATACAAAGATTATGCCATGAACAAGAATCGAACTTGTGACCTCTCGATAACACAATTGAAACCAATAGACTCAAACCAACTAAGCTAAGTGAACCTTTGTATTATTTCTTCCCAAACTCAGTATAAAACAACTTCTAAACAGTAGAATCGGTAAGAATGAAAAAATAACAAAGACGTACCGCTAGAAAGAATCGAGTCTAAGACTTGTCGTTCCAAACCTTAAGAAACTCTCATAAACCAACTAAGCTAGATAGCTTTTTTGGTTTCCTTTAGCCAAAATGAATATAAAAACATAAACTCGATGTACTTTTTTCTAAATAACAAACTCGATTATACTCTTTACAGAAATGTTGTGTTTCTTAACAGACTCGGAACAGAATATTTGCACACAAACATGAACCAAAAATTATGAAAACAACAAAAATGAAATTTTAATACCTTCTAAACTTTAAACAAGATAAAACCTTGAGTAGTTAGGAAGATCAAAACTCACTTTTGTAAGACGTATAGTATTTTTGAACAAAAAAAACCACACGAACAAAAACTAAATCACCCCCGTGGCTCTGATACCAAATGTCAGAACCCAATAATCACCTTCACTTCATACTTGAATAAGAAAAATAGAAAGAAGATAATGAAGGAATTTTAGAGAGAGAAACAAGAGAGAGAAAGTAAAGAGAAAATGGATGGCTGATTTACTATGTGAAAATACAAAGAGAACCAACACCCTCTCCACACTTGGAGAGGGATATTTATACTTGCACCATGAGGCTTTCATGCCTATGGGCTTTCTTTGGGCCGGGCTCGAGATTACTTAGAATTACTTTGGGCTTTAGCCCATAACGCGTGACCGGTTAGATTACATTAAATGAGCCCGATTCCCGTTCTAGCCTATTACAACATTAATATATAAATGACCGAGACCAAATATTCCTAATGAACGAACTTTTTGTTCGACTTAATATTTTTGAGGCTAACAATATCATATCAATGAGAGAAAATGACAAGGAAGAGAAAGTCAAACATGAAATAGATGAAATTAAGACCATAAACATTGAATTGGAGCATAGTGTGGCCAAATTACTTTCTGAAAATGAGTGTTTGCATAAAGAAATTAAGCATTTGAAAAATATTTACAAAGATCAATTTGACTCGATTAAAAAGACACGTGCTCTTTCTAATGAACACTGTGAATCTTTAATTGCTCAATTGAACTCTAAATCTATGGAAAATGCGGATTTAAAAGGACAAATTCAAGAAAAGATTTTTGTAACTACAACATTACAAAGTGAATTAAGAAGACTAAAAGGTAAACATGTACTTGATAATGCCACCACAATAACTAATGCCACCAGTATTGCTCCAGGAATGTTCAAGTTAGATATAGAACCTCTTTCTCATAGACTTAAGAACAATAGGGATGCCCATGAGGATAATCTGAAGAAGACTATAAAAAATATTGACACCATACGTGGACTTCTAGAACGCGCTAGAAAACAGAATCCTAGTAAACCACTCTTAGACTCTGCTTGCAAGTTTACAAAACACGTTCAGGAATTGTTAGTCTATGTTTCTCAAAGATGCCCTATTTTCACAAAACCTAGTGACAAATTGGTAGCTGTCACACCCATAAACAAAGTCAATAAAGTTAGGTTTTTAAAACCTCTCACATCCCTGAGCAACATTCATAAACAGGTAGAGTCATCTAAAACATCTGATTCTAACACACCTGTGTTGTCTTCTACAATATTGAATTGTTCAACTAGTACTTGCAGATCACAGCCTACAGGCAATAAAAAGAATGGTAGGATCTCGCAAAAACCAAGCAGCGACAACAAGAATAAAGTAGAAGCCCAACCTAGGAAAGTGAATAAAAAGAATTGTGTTAAAGAACCTATTTGTGATGTTAATGTTAAACATACTATGTTAAATGCGAATTCTCAGTTAATTTGTGTTAAATGTAAGCAATGTATGTTTAATGCAAATCATGATGCGTGTTTCCTTGATTTTGTGAATGATGTGAATGTGCGCTCTAAATCTAAGTCTGCTAAGAAAAGCCAACAACATAATATTTGGAAACCTACGGGTAAAGTGTTCACTGAAGTAGGACTTAAGTGGAAACGAACAGGAAGACTTTTCACTATAATTGGTAACCCGTGCCCTTTAACCAGGATCACTCCCACAAAAGTAGTGCATCTTAAGGAAACAACTCCTAATTCAGTTAAAACACCAAAACTAGAGATTAAAGTCTATAGTAAAAGACCCAAACCAGTAAAATTAGTAGGTTCGAGTAAAAAAACTAAGACTGTAGAATCTAAAATTGCTAACAACTCGAAACCTACTCATTTGTGGGGATCCAGTGCTACAGATGTTCCATCTTCTTATTCTCTTGTCAATGACAGGTTGTCCAAATTGTTCTCTGGTATCTGGACTTCGGATGCTCAAAACATATGACAGGGAATCGCTCTCAGCTCATGAACATCGATAATAAATTTATAGGAACTGTTCGATTCAGAAACGACCAAGTTGCAAAGATAATGGGGTATGTTGACTATCAGTTGGGGAACGTAATTATGTCAAGGGTGTACTATGTTGAGGGGCTTGGACATAACTTGTTTTCTGTTGGAAAATTTTGCGACGCGGATCTTGAAGTTGCTTTTAGGAAAAACACTTGCTTTATTCAAAATTTAGAAGGTGTTGATCTACTTTCAGGCTCTAGAGACACAAATTTATACACAATTTCTCTTGATGACATGCTAAAGACTTCTCCTATCTGTCTTCTATCAAAAGCATCAAAGACTAAGAGCTGGTTATGGCACCTTCGTTTATCGCATCTCAACTTTGATACTCTTAACAAGCTAGCCAAAGACGGTCATGCACGAGGCATTCTAAAGCTTAAATTTCAACAAGATTATCTGTGTTCGGCATGTGCATTAGGAAAAGCAAGTAATCCTCTCATCAACCCAAAGCTAAGGACACTAAGCAAGAGAAACTATATCTTTTGCATATGGATCTTTGTGGCTCGATGCGTGTGGGGAGCATTAACGGGAAAAATTATATCTTGGTGATTGTTAACTATTACTCTTGATTTACTTGGGTCAAATTTCTAAGATCAAAGGATGAAGCTCCTGACGCTATCATTAAATCCATCAAAAATATTCAAGTTCGTTTTAATACAATTGTCCGTAACATTAGAACAGATAATGGAACTGAATTTTTCAATCAAACTCTTCGTGATTTTTATGAAAATGTCAGCATTTCACATCAAACCTCTGTTGCTCGCACTCCTCAACCAGATTTGACGTTGTCGAAAGGCAAAACCAAACTCTTGTGGAAGCTGCTCGCATAATGTTGATATTTTCAAAAGCTCCTATGTTTCTATAGGCCAAAGCAATCAATACAGCTTGTTGTACCCAAAACCGTTCTCTGACCCGTCTTTGATATAACAAAACTCCATATGAGCTGATGCATGACAAGAAGCCAGATTTATCATTTCTTCATGTCTTTGGTTCACTCTCTTATTTGACCAAATAGAGATGATTAGGATCGTTTGTTCTAACCCATGTTCGATGAATACTTTAATCCTCCAACTATTGTTGTCTCTCTAATTCCAGTAGCTGCTGCACCAAGAGCTGTTGACATAGCTGATTCATATGTGTCAACGTCAATTGACCAAGATGCACCATTAACAAGTATTCCATTAACAAAAGAACAAGAGCATTCTCCAATTATTTCTCAAGGTGTTGAAGAATCACCAAAAACACCATAATTTTGTGATGATCCTCTTCACGAATCTCTTCATGAAGACTCGACTTCTCAAGGATCGTCATCTAATGTGAGACTATCCCACACTCCATTAGAACTAATTGGTATATGGACTAAGGATCATACAATAGCAAATGTGATTAGAGATCCTTCTTGTTCTGTCTCCACGAGAAAGCAACTCAAAACTGATTCGATGTGGTGTTACTTTGATGCCTTCCTAACTGCTGTAGAACCAAAGAACTTCAAACAAGAAATGATTGAACCATCAAGGATCAATGCAATGCAAGAAGAAATTCATGAATTTGAAAGACTACAAGTTTAGGAAATGGTGCCGTGTCAAGATAAAGTCATGTTGATCAAATTAAAATGGATTTATTAGGTCAAGACAGGCAAATTTGGTGGGGGAACTAAAGAATAAGGCTAGACTAGTTGCATAAGGATTCAGGCAAGAGGAGGGAATCGATTTTGTGGAATCATTTACACCGGTTGCAAGAATAGAGGCCATTCGTATCTTCATAGCAAATGCCGACAACAAGAATATGATGATCTTCCAAATGGACGTCAAAACGGTTTTCTTAAATGGCGAGCTCAAAGAAGAAGTCTACGTTTCTCAACCAGAAGGATTTGTTGATCAGGACAACCCATCGCATGTGTACAAGCTTGTTAGAAACATAATTTCACAGTCTAACAAGAGAAGCTCGGTCTAACAAGAGAAGCTCGGTCTTGAAGAAAATTAAGAGAAGCTCGGTCTTGAAGAAAATTAGCGTTTCATAGCTCGTTAGTTAGTTAATTAATTGTAATGGTTTAATGATGTAAACGGGCCAAGATGCAAAAAGCCCACAAAGGCCTCCTAGGCCTATCCTCTTTAGAGTATAAATACTCTATGTTTTTCTCTTTCCTAGGTGAGACATCATAGCTAGTCAATATTATTGTTAGGGTTTCTAGCCACCAAAAAAGGTTTTTCTTTCAATCATCAATAAAGTTTTAATTTTCTGCATCTTGATTCTACACTTCATTGTTAAGGTTTGTATGAATGATCATGGAACCTACAATTGGCATCAGAGCACAGGAGCGATTCGTGTGTGTGGTTTGCTGATTTGGTAGTATCATCAAGACAAATCAAAATATAAACACCAAAGCAAACACAACACTTATTGCTAAAACGATCCTTATAAGATTCACTAAAACGACAAACGGTTAAGGATTCGGACTACGATGACAAGTGATCACGAAGTTGATTTGGTATCCCTTATTTGACATTGAAGTGGGTTTCACGAAGGCGTCTACTTATTTCATCATCGAGACTTTCTTCTATTTTCTATCGATTGATGACTTGCTTGAACGTATACAGTTATGATTAAGACTTGGATTATCTAGTTTCCAGAAGTCAAGGGGTGGTTGGATGAAGACCTGGATAACTATCACTTAAAGGAGTTACGTTGTAGTACTCAGTGTCACACGCAGATGTCGATGTGGATAATTTCAAGAGGTGTTGTACTTCTTATACTTTTGATGTTGGGTATAAGGTACTTAGAGATTTTCTTCTACACCGTTCTTCAATCAACAACAGTGCAAGATTAAGTAACAAATTTGGGGGATTTTACTTCAGTTTCAAGTTTGATATATCGGGTTTACTTCCCCATGTGATCACGACAATAGCCTACAGAATACGAGGTTGGTAAGTTAGCCAGAGAGTTTAAAGGTTGAGATGTAATCAGCACTTCTCACGGGTATTTTTGTGCTATTCCAAGACAAAGATACTTCACAGTCTAAGCAAAATCTTCAAAGTTCTTCGATGACATTCATTCACAAGACCTTGATTATACCAAGTGTTCTTGATTCTTGCTTCATCTCCTCTACGGTTTCTGAAGTCAAGAGGGTAATGATTCTTTTGTATATCAAGATTTGTGCTTATGACAAGAACTTCTCGAGTATATGAACGTACACGACAATGATGCTTCCGAGAGTTCGCAACCATCATGGGGGAAAATGTGTACATCCGGGACTTAATTGACTTTGATGTTACCATGTCAACTTCCAGGGGGAAGTTTGTTAGCCCTAAAATGTTTAGTATGGTTTATGAAGTATTATGCAAACGTGAGAAGAACAGTTGCTGATTTCTCGCATGCACCCCTGAACGAATATTCACCAAGCCCTGATGACAAGAAGCAGTGGTCGTTGGTGTGGTTTGACTTCTACAAAATTCCGCTGTGCACTTTGATGACAAGTAGAAGATTGTTCAAGCTACATCAATGTTTCAGAATCTGCTTAAGATAGGGATGTTGGTTTGGGGGGAAGCTGATTCAGAAACTTCGCCAAAAAGGAGTCTATGAAGAAAGCTTTTCAAGACATGCTGCATGAATTGGGGGGAAGTTAATCCAAACTCATGACATACTACAATGGTTCCAAACGAAGTTAAAAGACAAATGAAGATCCAAGCTGGAATACAAGATCAAGACAAGAAACTCACAAACAATACTACAGCTATGGAAGTGCTTTGGAAGACGTTAATTGAATTGTATTGTACATGTTAAAGGAACATTGTAAGTAAATATCCGTATATGTCCACATATAGGGGGAAAGATTGTTAGCCCTTAAAATATGGTGACTATATTAAGAGAAATTACATAGTTTTATTTATAGCGTCACACATAGGACTAATAATGACAAGCTACGACAGTTTGTGTGTCACTAGGACTATAAATAAAAATACCCCAGCACATACATCCATTGAGGTGTGAAGCACAACTTTTGTAAAAAGTGTGTGTGTGTGTGTGTTTTCTCTCAAGCACACACACTCTTCCCATCTCATATCTTTTTCTCTCTAATAATATGGATACTTTTCTTTTCCATTTTACCAAGCCTCCGGATCATTGTTTTAAGGGTGAATCGTGCTAACACGTGTCAAGACCAAGTATAGTCGGTGTGGTAGTAAGCGATGATAGATTTGAGTTATCAAGGGTGTAAACCTGATATCGACACTAAGAAGGGATCTTCTTGGAGATGTAAAGATTCATAAGGTGGGTGGAAGCTAAGAAGGTTGCTTTAGAAAGTTAAAAGTAAAGACTGGAGAAGACTTATCCTACATTTAATGTGCCTTGTAATGTTTGTATCAAACCAAAGTCCGGAAGAAAATTCTTTTCGTCTCCCGTCTATGAGTGTATTGGTATTATTAGTTTGAGAACATACCTTAATCGTCAAGGATTTGAATGAGACACTATACGATACTTAACCTACGGTTAAGTGTAGTGGCCCTTACTCTAGGACGTGATGACCCAAGGGCGTAAAGAGTGGCAAACTGATTGAGATTCTAGCTAAATGGTAACGTCCGTTTCCATTACTGGAGGAACAACCAAAATAGCCAACGTCTTAAGTCGAGCGGTATTGAATTAGAAATGTGAGTATTTCGACTTGATGATTTGATTCATCAATGATGCTACGCGATGAGGAGGGGACCAAGCCAACGATGCTAGTCGCCACGAAGAAACGTTGAAATTTTTATTTTCCTTGAACGAGCAATAAGTCCATGATGCTCATTGTTTTCATAATTGATTTTGATTTGTCATTTGACATTATGTATTGTAGCGGGATTGTCGCCGCCGAATTATATAGGATATGTGCTATGTGTGGTATGTGCTCTAAATGGTAGTGAGTATTCATATCACTTTTACATGGCCAGTGATGCGGATTAGGTCGTAAGTGAATGGGTATAATCGCCCAAGTGAGAATTTAGGACGTAATAAGATGGGTGGACATCGCCGAAAGTCTTGTTGACGATTGTGGCTTGAAGTACCCATGAGAGTGAAGAAACCAATTAGGAAATTAGTCGTGTTATGTTGGAATTAATCATAGAGGTTGGCATTGACTTAGTGGCAAGCTCGGTACGATGAGGAAAATGTGACCGGAAGGGTATAAACCTAAGTGTAATAATGAATAATTATGCCAAAAGCTTCAAAGGGAAGCGAATATGATATGTGATAATAATCGCCAATGCTTGGTTAAAAGCAGGCGTGATGAATTCCTTAGTATGAGACCAATTCATCGAGTCATCATGTAAAAGAGGCGAGCAAACAATATTAGGAACTTATTTGATTAATGTGGGCATTTTGTTAGCAATATTGTAATGAATAGGGGATCTAATGTGGTTTTCGGATTATTTTTCCCGCAACAGGTGAGGCGTTATTGAATGAGACTGAAGGGCACATATGTATTTTGGTTTTTGAATAAATGAGGATATTTGATTTGGAATAATGATAAAAAGATTATACAATCAGATTTTGATTATTTACGTCTATTTTGTTTTAGATAGCATTATGTTTTTTGGATTTTGTAATGAATATATTCCGGGTATTGAATATTGGTGCAATTTCGTATTTTGAAGTGGCGACAATATACTTTGATTTATGTTAACGACATAAGGTATGGGTCCCTTGGTTTCGAAAAGGGAGTGCGCTTGGCTTTGTCGTTTCTATTATCCCCAACTAGTTTGGATCGATCATTTAGCCATTTTTAGGAAAAATATTCTCATGAGAACGACGTAAAAATTTTAAATCGTATATATAAGTTACCGTAGACGTAGAATATCCTTTATGAAGGCGCGACTATAAAAAATTAGAACGACTGATTTGGTTTTGGCCGAATAATATCGCAACTTGTTTTTGGCCTCTTTTGATAAGAGCATACTATGATTTTTGTTGAGTTCGTTGGGTATAATTTACCGGCTTGTTTTATTGCACTTTCCCATCCGGAGGGGGGAGGGGAAAAAGGGGGGGGGGGGGGAAAAAAAAGAGGAGGCCGGAATAGTCGAAGTTGGGGGAGTAATAGTATCGCATATTTATTTTGAAAGAACGTAGGAGTCTGCGCGATGACGGGAAGCCATCATGTCATGAACGAACGATAAGGCAAGTAAAAAAGGACGAGCACCGAGGACGACGCTCCTTTAAGGTGGGTGGAATGTAACAACCTGAGTTTCACGACGCGTATGACGATCGCGAGTTCGACGTTATTATTATTATTTTACAAGTTTTCGTAAACAAACGTCGACATTTAAAATTTTATTTGTCGTAAATAACTATTTTCGTATTTTATTACGACGGCAATTTATAATATTTTCATTTTTGACAGTTTGCGAGTCACCGTTTGACCGCTGTGTTCCGTCAAACGTTTTAAAAAACAACGTAAAAAATTTCAACAACGCATCTCGTTTTATTTTTAAGATCGTCAACTTATTATTTTTATGATGTCGTCATTTTTTTATTCTTGCTTTGAGTCGGAATTCGCGCGTTTTTAAAGCGTACAACATATTCATTAAACTTTTAAATAAAATTTGTGCGACGCAAATAAAAAAATTGACGGAAAGTGTGTTAGCCACGACCAAGGCCGTTTATAAACCCGAGACAACACCCTAGTACTAAAAAATTGAGGACTTGAAGGAAAGCAGGATTAGAAGTGTCAAGCTTTCAACTTAATTTCCTATATAAGAACACATTGATGAACATACTGCTTGTTATAGTTTTTTCTTACAAATTGTTCTTTTCTTGTTCCTCTCCCTTTGACCACGATCGGCCACCACAAAGAACCACCACCACCGTCAATTTTACCGACATGCATTATGGTCCATCTATAAAATATTAATCCCCTCGTCATTACCTACATATCCCACTAAGAAAATACAACATGCAATGGGTATTTCCCCTAGTTTTAAATTGGTTCGAGTGCTTGTCAAAACGGGTTAAAAATGGTGTTCATTGGTGATAGATTTAGTAGTCTAACAAGTGGATTTCGAATAAAAGGTTGCGGTTTTTGTGTTTCGGGTTGTTCGAACCCACGGCTAGGAACAAAAAGGGAGCAAGACGATTTCGATCGAGTCCGATTTAGCTTATATAGCTTTGTAAGTATTTTTAATACTTGTATTATATTTGTTTTCGCGATTTGATTATTATTCGAGCAATGCATGTGATGAAATCCGATGGGTATCGCTAGACTAGATTAAAAAGAATATTGGAGATGTTAGTTAGGCTAGATAATGGTATTTTGATTATTTTTGGAAGTCAAAAATATGGTTTTAATGTGTTTTGTAAATGTCAATTTCGAGCAGAAAGTTTGGCTCAGATTTCGAGGTTCGAGATTTTATAAAAATGATTTTTTGTTGTGAAATATGAAGAGATATGTCCTAATGTACATTCGGTAATTCGAACGACCGTAACGCCAAATAACGAGAAGTTACGGCGAAAACCAGTTAAAAAACTAAAAATTTCAATAAGCTATTTAAGCTTATTTTGGCTGCTGATCTGATTTTAGACAGCTATTTTGGGCACTTTCGAGACCGTTTTAGCCTTCCGGCGAAACAAGAAGGTTGTCCGGAATGACATTTTACATAAAATCTCTTTTTGGTCAAAGTCACGAAAATATGATATAACGGGTCAAAACTGATGGTCAAACTGCTACGTTTTTATTAAAAATACAAGTTACAGCAGAATTGAAAAAGGGCATTTTGGTCATTTTTTGTCGAGATTCAGGTCTCAGCTAAAACTAAAAAGTTGTCCGGAAAATCGTTTCTCATAAAATTACTTCTTTGTCCGAATCGTGAAAACGTGATATAACGGGTCGTTTGCAGTGGGTCAGATTTGAGTAAAAATAAATATAAGTATAAAAGTCAAACAAAGTCTAGCGTTAACTTTTGAAAGTCAACGGGTTAATACTAAACTTGTCGGACATAATAAAAGTAAGTAAACGCTATCATTACTAAGAGTAAGACATTTTAGGCTTAACGATGAATATGAACGGGGTATATTCTAAAAATATAAACTTTAGTAATAATCGAAAAATAATATTGATATGAGTAGTTGGTAACCACATTGACGGTCGAGGATTCGACGAGATAACTAAATCTTATCAAAAATATATTTTGATAACAAGACTTACTAAATATGGTAACTTTTCGAAAATAGTAACTTTCTAAAAATAGAAAGTTTTCGAAAACATAAAGTTTTCAATTAAAGTCACGTAAGATAAAACGAGAGGAATAATTATAACTCAATAAAGTGGGGTTTTGGGATTTAGGTCGCGCAAGTGGATTTCTCATCACATGTGTGAATATATATAAACTATATATATGCTTTTGTTGATATGATGTACTCATCGCTGACTATACTTTTCGGAATAGTAATCGAGCGACATAAATTATAGGTCGTGATCGTGTTCATTGATTTTCCGTGAATTGTTTCGGTTATTTGATCTTCGGCTTCGACCAAGGTGAGTTCATAGCCTCGCTTTTAAAGTTTTCAATGTTTTTAACTCCGCGAAGGGATATATTGCTTGTTTTGTGAAATCGAACGCAAACTGTTTTGATACTTGAATATGATTCCTTCACTACTGAGTATATGCCATTTTGCTGTGTGACCGTTAGTTACCATGTGTTGGTGAACGCTAATGCATTAAATAGATCTATTGGGTTTAACAACCCTGTCTGGGGTTTGAATCCGTTAGGACCACCCTGTCAAACGAACATTTTGTGGTTAGTATTAGGAGAAATGACATACTTCTCGGACATAATTTCGTCCTACGGGAATGAATGTGTTAAGTTTCGGTACACGGGCTCTTTAGTTGGAAATCACTATTTTTATAACTTGACTTACGAGCCAACGTTATACGTTTTGTTGAACCAAAATATGCGTTCTAACTGTTATTTGTAAACTCTATGAATTCACTCAACGTTTTCAAGCATGTATCTCAGGTTAGGTATTGTTGATGTCTTGGATGGGACGAAACACGGATATCAAGGATGGTGTCTCGGTGAATTAATGTCATAAACAAATCAAGTATTTTAGAAATCAAGTCGTGTTGTGACTTTTAGAAACAATTTCTATGTTAGTATTGGGACCTATGTAACTCTGATCTTTATAATAAATAAAATTGTGTTTTATAAACGTATCTTTGAACGTTTACTGGGACTCGTGTGCATGTATTATGAAGTAGCACCCCAATCGTTGTATTCCGCTGCGTATCGTAGTTTGGGGGTGTTACAGAGTGGTATCAGAGCACGAGTTGTAGTGAACTAAGTCGTTTTACAAAACTTAGACTACAACTGTTTTCGGAAAATTTTCACGAGTCCTTCATCGTTGTTCGATATCCGCGCGCACATTAGAAGCCTTACGTGATATACTTAAGTGCATATTATGTGTGTAACAAGTGGGATACGCTTGATATAAGTATGTATACATACGACATCTATTTCGTGATGTATGGTTATGTATACGTAATTTGATATTCGCATCTCGTGAAAGGCTTAAAAATCTTCTTTATGCATTTGATGCAATGTTATAAAACCATCCTAGTATGTGATGAGTATGAATTTTTGCATATGATTAAAAATATGTATGATGGCTACTAATATAAGTATTTCTTTTCTTTTGTAGTATCATGGGCGAACCGTTGTCACCCGATCGCGTATTTAATTTCCCGATGGATGAGCCACATCCTGCACACGATTTCTTCGCACCTGCACCATTACCTGAGTATGCTGGTAACCCGAACAACAACAATGGGTGGCTGGCGGCGGATGATTACTTACTGGGAGAGCTCGAGGCTATGGTGGACGAGCAGATGGTTGTGCCCGCTGTTGAGGAGGTCGCTGAGCCAGTAGTTGAGGCGGAGGAGGAACAGGTGATCGCTCCCGTAGTTGATGTAGTAGAGGGGCAGATGGATGCTCCAATGATGGACATAGAGGAGGATTTGGTTGTGCTGTTTGGTGATGATGACTTTGAGGATGACGCCTCAGATGGGTTTGGTGAGGAGGAGGTCTGGGAGGTAAATGAGGACTGGTTGATGGCTCCTACCACACCCCCTCCAGTGATAGCGGTGCCACCGCCTAGCGTCTATGAGGTAGGAGGTCCATCTATTGCGGTTGCTGAGGGACCGTCTTTTCCTTCGGTAGCCCTAGGACTTCTAGTGCCTCCGTCCGTGATTGAGGGCCTGAGTACCCGTTTGGATAACCTAGAGTGCGGGCATGGGCAGTTAGTGCAGAGGGTTATTCAGGGGAGTGATGCGGAGATAGCAGCTGGTGTTATTATTGGAGAGATTGGTCCGAGAGTCCTTGCTGTTGAGGGGCAAATGCAGGTGATGGCGTCCTAGATGATTCAGGTTGTGGATAGAGTAGAGCAGGTTGGTGTTCAGGTCGAGTTGGGTCAGCAAACTTCTACCTAGAAGGACGAGATAGTTATAGGATTGACTCAGCAGGTTCAGGCCTTGCAGGCAGATGTGCAGCAGAGAGACACGCAGATCCAACAGCTGCAGACTACTGTTACCGAGATGAGCAGCAGGGAGAGCACGCTGATGCGGTGCATTTTGGGATTGGAGAAACGGATTGCAGCCTTAGAGAGAAGACCACCAGGACCCCAGTAGTCCTATTTGTATTTCATTTTGATTTTTGATTTATATGATGACCATTTGTATAGCCACTAAACTGCTAGTGTCAGTTAGTGAGGTCATGCTGTCGGGTGTATTTTGGTTTTTGTAAACACCGCAACCATTCGGATATATTAGGACTCTTGTATTAGAACTTAGACTCATTATGATTGGATGTATCGGTCTTGGAACCGAAGATATTGTAACTCTTGGGGGAATTTTGGTTGTACTTGTACTACCCCCGACATTGGTATTATTATGGAACTAGGATTTTTCTTTTTGATTATGAGTTGTATGATTATGGATGTTGATAGGTATATTAGTTAGTCTTGCTGTTAGACTGACCCAATTCCGAGCGTGGAACGATTCTGTCTGGTGGATCTTTCGCACGTGTATGATAATATCTTGCATAGTCCATGAGTGGGTGTTATTTTTGAAACTTGCTGTGACTGTTGACCAAACTGTATTCAATAATATTTTGTGACTTGATGACTTTAAAAACTGTGAATTGCAATAACGAAATTGTGTGTTAAACAAATGTCGTTGCGCGAATCATATTGACTAGGTTGTATAAATTGTTTGTTCAAACAATGGAAAAATGTGTTTTCAAATTTCATAAACTGACCCTATGGTGTCAAATAAATCTTCTGTTAAAAAAACACTTTTTTTTAAATAATAAGAATGGAATGTGGTGCTATCTTCTTTTCTTTCTTTTGAAATAATTTGATTTTTACTCTTTGAATTTTTTTTGGAATTAACTTACGCATGTAGCGTACGAAAAAGAAACGTTTTGACGAAGAAGGACATGATGTCATTTGGTCCTCAATTATGCATAACCTGATCAACTATGCATAAGTTAGGAAGAACCACGCTATGTTGGATAAATCGTCACCCTTAAAATACTTGGTAATTGATATAAATGTTTGGGTCAAGCTTCCGGAAGGAGAAAATATTTTTACCCTATTACGGATTCTCATGCAAGTAACCCTATCCTTATCGATTGCATGGAGAGAGTCTCATGCGAGTCATTATGACCGAGTCATTCCGAAGCGGAAATACCTACGGTATTGTTCGGAATAAGTGTGTCTAGAAGGGAGTAACGTTTAGTTCGTAGTATCTAGGAGCGGTGATTATTATGAAGACGTGTCAAGACCAAGTATAGTCGGTGTGCTAGTAAGCGATGATAGATTTGAGCTATCAAGGGTGTGAACCTGATACCGACACTAAGAAGGGATCTTCTTGGAGATGTAAAGATTCCTAAGGTGGGTGGAAGCTAAGAAGGTTACTTTAGAAAGTTGAAAGTGAAGATTGGAGAAGACTTCTCCTACATCAAATGTGCCTTGTCAATGTTGTATCAACCGATGGTCGTGAAGAAAATTCTTTTCGTCTCCCGTCAATGAGAGTAGTGGTAGTGTAGTTGTGACATACCTTAATCGTCAAGGATTTTAATGAGACACTATACGATACTTGACCTACGGTTAAGTGTAGTGGCCCTTACTCCGGGACGTGACGACCCAAGGGCGTAAAGAGTGGCGAATTGATTGAGATTCTAGCTAAATGGTAACGTCCGTTTCCATTACTAGAGGAACAACCAAAATAGCCAACGTCTTAAGTCGAGCGGTATTGAATTAGGAGTGTGAGTATTTTGACTTGATGATTTGATTCATCAATGATGCTACGCGATGAGAAGGGACCAAACCAACGATGTTAGTCGCCATGAGGAAACGTTGAAATTTTTGATTTTTGTCGAACGAGCAATAAGTCCATGATGCTCATTGTTTTCTTAATTGATTTTGATTTGTCATTTGACATTATGTGTTGTAGCGGGATTGTCGCCGCCGAATTATGTGGAATATGTGCTATATGTGTTATGTGCTTTAAATGGTAGTGAGCGTTCATGTCACTTTTTCGTGGCCAGTGATGCGGCTTAGGTTGTAAGTGAATGGGTGTAATCGCCCAAGTGAGAATTTAGGACGTAATAAGGTGGGTGGACATTGCCGAAAGTCTTGTTGACGATTGTGGCTTGAAGTACCCATGAGAGTGAGTGTAGACTAATTAGAATTAGCCGTGTTTATGTTGGAATTATCGTCGAGGTGGCTTGACTTTGTGGCAAGCTCGGTACGATGAGGAAAATGTGACCGTAGGGGTATAAAACCTAAGTGTTAGAAAGAATAATTATGCCAAAAGCTCCAAAGGAAAGCGAATCCGATATGTGATAATAATCGCCAATGCTTGGTTGAAAGCGGGCGTGATGAATGCCTTAGTATGAGGCCAATTCATCGAGTCATCATGTAAAAGATGGCAAGCGTACAATAGGTACTTATGTGGGCATGTGTGACAATATCGAAAGATGTTTAGGAGATCTCATGTGTTTCGGATTATTTTTCGCGACCGGTAGGGTATTACTAAATGAGACCGGAAGGGCGACATGTGTATTTTGGTTTTGAATAATGATGAGTATTTTGATCTGGATAATGATATAAATATATATATCGAATTTGATTATTGACGTCTATCTTGGTTTTAGTTAGCGACGTATGTTTTGGATTTTTGGTAACGAAGTATATTCTCGGTTTTGAACATTGGTATAATTCCGTATTTGAGTGCGACATATATTTTGATTTTAATTAACGACATAAGTTTCGGCCTTGGTTTTGATAAGCGAGATGCGCTTGGTTTTGTTGTTTTTATGATCCCCAACTAAGTTGGATCGATCATCCATTTTAGAAAATTTCTCGTGAGAACGACGTAATAATTATTTTAATCGGATATATTCCGTGACGTATATTGTTCCTTATGAAGAACGCGACTATAAAAGTTAGAACGACGTGATTTGGTTTTGTCGAATATATTTTCGCAACTTGTTTTTACCTCTTTTGATAAGAACTACCATGATTTTGTTTTAATTTCGTGGGTATAATTTACCGCTTGTTTTGTTGACTTTCCATCCGGAATAGTCGGAGCGAATATTGTATCGCATATTTATTTTGAAAGAACGTAGGAGTCTGCGTGATGACGAGAAGCCGTCATGCCACGAACGAATGATGAGACGAGTAAGAAGGACCGAGCACCGGGACGGCGCTCCCTTAAGGTGGGTGGATAGTAAACCACCGAGTTTTCACGGACGCGCTATGACGATCGCGAACTTAGAACGTATAATTTTAGTTTTATAAATTCGTGTGACCCAGCGAACTGTCGACAGTTAAAAAAATTTTATTTGTGTTAAATAATTATCTTTCGTATTGTAATTCGAACGGAATTTAAAATATTTATTTTTGCGCCGTGTAACGAGTCTATGTTTTGAAGCGACATTCGTTAATTATTTTAAGTATCGTAAAAATTTACGACGCGTCTCGTTATTATTTTTAAGATCGTAAATTTATTATTTTTACGAATGTCGTCTTTTGTTCCTTGTCTCGAGCCGGACTCGCATTTTAAAGTGTACACATCTTACTAAATGTTTTAAATTAAATTTAGTGTGACGGAAAATAAATTTAGTCACGAAAATATAATCCCGAGTTGTTGGCCGATTTTAAAATAAAGGAAACACTTTTGTATTAGTTTTGCAAGACTTAAAGGATGGAGGGACTAAAAGTGGCAAGTGATTAAACTTGTTTTCTATATAAATAAACACATACACCCTCATTTTATTTTTACAAAAATAAAACTTGTCCTCCCTTCCTCCCATTACAACCGGACGCACCACCACCACCATAGAATCGCCACCGTCGCCGGAATATCCACATGCATTATGATCCGACTTTCAAAATATTAATCCCCTCATTATTACCTACAAATCCCACTAATAAAAAGTGACATGCAATGGTTATTTTAGGAGTTTATATTCGGGTTCAATCCTTGAAGTATCGAGCTGAAAGGAGGTGTAAAATGGTTATGTTAAAGTATTATCGAAGTGGGTTTTGTCGAAAAAGGTTCGGGTCAAGTGTTTGGGTTGCGTCCGTAGGTTCGAACCACAAAGGGAGGCCGGAACCAACACCTTGTGTGTTGTTGTGAGTATTCTTTTATCATTTGTTTCGTTATGTATTTGATTCCGTATATTATTCGTTAGGGGTGAGCATGGTGCGGATCGGTGCGGTTTTTGGCAAAAACCACACCGCATCCCCAATTGCGGTTTTTAAAAAGTGAGAATCCGCAACCGCGCGGTTTTTGCGGTTTCGGTTTTGCGGGTTTTATTGCGGTTTTGCGGGTTGTGCGGGTATTAACCGCACCGCACCATCACTTAAAATTTATATAATTAATGTGGGTTTTTTACGGTTTTTTGTTTACAATGTTGGTTTTT
This sequence comes from Tanacetum coccineum, assembly GCA_026074375.1. Lineage (NCBI taxonomy): Eukaryota > Viridiplantae > Streptophyta > Magnoliopsida > Asterales > Asteraceae > Tanacetum > Tanacetum coccineum. Next base: position 36,607 of record BQNB010008655.1, read on the forward strand.
TCGGTTATAACAATGCATATATTTAAGGTAAACACACACATTACCTAGAATATTATTGATAATATGCATTTGAAGCCTTATAACACACATTAAATAATCAATGAGCCGTTTTTCGGTTTTATAAAATTAATGTGCGGTGCGGTGCGTATTTTGCGGTTCGGTTTTACGGATAAAACCGCAACCGCACCGCATTTTGCGGTTTTATTTTTTCCTAAAACCGATCCACCGGTTTTTGCCGTGGTGCGGTTTTTTTGGTGCGAGTTTTTGCGGATTTTGCAGTTTTGCGGTGCGGTTTCTACTCACCCCTATAAAGCACTGACAAATATAAGCAAAATGTAAATTTGGTTGCATTAACTAGTTTTCAATGTAGCCAATTTAAAAGGTTTGTCATATCTTATTGTTTTTACGTATACTTTTGTGGTTAGCATGATCAGATTGAAAACGTATTAGAAACTATTGCTTTTGAATCTAAAACTTATGTTTTCTTATTCGTACTCTACCAAACCTTTTTTTAATTCACCATTCTATATCTTTTTGACTGCCCAAGAAAAACCCAAATTTGAATCTGCCAAAACCTTTATGTCCGAAGGAAAAGAACATGTAACATTCCCGAGTCAAGTTCAATAAATAGTTAAATGTAAAAGACAAAACCAAATCACTATACGAAAAGGAGTTTTAACCTAGACTTCTACACTTGTTTGAAGTTTTGCTTAACTTATTTGGCTTGCATGTTGCAACCTTATTTGACTTTATTTTCAACATGCTAATTAATCATATTGATCGAGTTTTTTGTACCTGGTTTCCGGTTCGACATTGTAAGCCGACTAATCACAGAACGACTACCCTTTTGAATTGCCCGGAGTCGACGCAGATGAACCTCCGTGACCACAATGGGATTAATTTTCTCTCGAATTTCAATATAAATAAAGTTTTACGCGTGGCTAGTTAAACCTTTCAACTTTAGGTGTTATTTATAGTAAAACATCATGGGTACTGTAACACACTAACGCAATACCGGATAAAAGGATTCGTCGAACATAACAAATACGTATTGAAACCACAAAATTAGCCATTTCACCACGATTAAACATAGCCACAAAAGATATAAAAAAGCAAAGAGAACAAAGAAACCAACAAGGATATGATTCTCTATCAAACATAACCACGTGTCACTTCAATACATTAAACATGACAACATGACACATTCACAAACCTAACAGTGCAATAAAACCTTCACAAGAATCATTTCTAACAAAAACCCATTTCATATTTCTTCATTTCACATAAAGGGTCACAATCTTTTTTCTCAAAAAATGAAGATAACACTTAAACAATCATCAATGATAAAACCCTCCAAAACGACACCGTATAAACAAATATGGAACTCAAACCTAGACCTAGTAGTAGGTCGTATCCATATCTTAACCCTTTACTTTTTCAGACCAAATGGTTCTGAAAACTTTTTTGATTCTGAAACGTTAAAGAAATCCTTAGCAGATGTTCTTGTTTTGTTCTATCCTATGGCTGGTCGGTTAGGTTATGATGATGGTGAAGGTGAAAGGTTGGTTATTGAGTGTAATGGTGAAGGTGTAATGTTTAATGAATGTGAAAGTGATTGTGAGATTGATGATTTTGGTGTTATTACTCCGTCACCGGAGTTGAGGAAGTTGGCTCCGACGGTGGAATATTCCGGTGATGTGTCTAGTTATCCGCTTGTTGTGTTGCAGGTATGTTTGATTGTTTGTGACTTTGTGTAGTATTGTTTTTTTTGGTGTTTGTGTTTTGGTGCTCGAAGTTGTAGTTTTTTACATGTTTAGTCCATGCATTGTTAGGTTTATTAGCGGTCGCGCTTTTCTAGAAAGTGTTGGCACATTAGTATCCCAACATATACCATATATAACACCACTATAACTAAAACGTCTTCCTAACTATAACATGTTATAAGTTACGTGGGCTCTGTAACACACTATCAAAAACACATCAATCACCAAAAAAAAAACTTATAACGAATGTGATAGAGATGTCGTGAGCAGAGCCGACTAAATACCAAAAGTAACGTATACGCGTAAAAAGTATTACTAAGATTAAAAAAAAAATTGAAACAACGATACTAAAACGCTATTGCAACAATTAAGGCTTCCAACATAAAAACTTAACAAGTTATATCCTTAGAAAGCTTAAACTATAAGAAAATTCAAAAGAGTAGTTTGAAATATTACCTGCTTGTGATGGTTTAATAGGGTTAATTTTTACAATCTAAGTCGATTGTCAAAACTCGATAATGTTGCATTGATAAAAGTCTATAAGGGATAATCGATTTTTGCATTTTTTTGTAAATATAATGGGAGTATCATGAGACACGATTTGCTTATATATTGAGTTTTTATTCGGCCTAGCCCTTATTGGCTCAAAAAAACAAGTATGGCTGTATGGGACAAGTTTTCTAGTCAAAACTCGATAATGTTGCCATCTGATAAAAGTCTAAAAGATATCGATTGTTGCAGTTTTTTTTAATATAATGGGAAGTATGATGTGACACGATTGGTTATATACTTGGTTTTTATTGGGCCAGCCTTATTGGCTCAAAAAAACAAGTTATGGCTGTATGGGAGCAAGTTTTCTAGTCAATATCTTCTATCGGAGATTTTTTATCTCAAGCTTTAGTTGCCAATGTGCTGTGCACACCCAAATAGAGATTGATAGAAAATTGGTTCCCATACAGTCATACTTGTTTTTTTGATAGCCAATTAGGGCTAGGCCAATAATTACTCAATATATTAGCAAATCGTTAGTCCCATGATCTGAATACTCCCATTATATTAAAAAAAAACTGCAAAAATCGATTATCTTTTAGACTTTTATCAGGTGGCAACATTATCGAGTTTTGACAATCGACTTGATTGTATAAAGTGTAACCTATTAATCCATCACCATCAGGTAATTTTCAAACTTACTATTTTGAATTCTTCTTATAAGTTTTTGCTTTCTAAGATTATTTAACTTGTTAAAGTTTTTGTGGAAGCCTTAATTGTTTTGCAATAGCGTTTTAGTATCGTTTGTTTCATTTTTTTTTAATCTTAGTAATACTTTTTACGCGTATACGTTACTTTTGGTATTTAGTAGGGCCTCCGTATAGTCGTGGTACAGGGCCACCGAAATCCACGAGACGGCTCTGGTCGTGAGGATGGATAACATGGCTATAACATGTTCAATGGTGCAGTTTGGCGGTGTTATGAGACCGAACACCTTTTTACTTGTAGTGTTAAGCTCCATAGTGCTAACCTTGAAAACTTAGACTTCTTAATCTATACTACTATTTTAAAAGACATTTATAATTGGGACCCATTAAAAAATTATGATAAGAAGGTGCAATTTGACCAATATCTCATTTTTTGGAATAACATCATAAAGTGAAATTCTTAATTACTTGTATGTGTAACTTTTGATTAATAACCTTTTTATTTCAAATTGAAATATCTTTTTATCTATTTAATTTTATTTTGATCTAATTTTAACATTTTTTTTAAATTTTTTGTTCTTTACTTCAAAAATCCATGTTGTATATTTTTTATTTTTTTTTTACATTTTTATGGGTTTATTTTTTGTTGATTTATATTTTTTTTACGTCTTTAACTTAATTAAATATAAACTTGATACCGGTTAACATCTATATTATTTCGAGATAGTGTTGTTTTTTACTTGCGAGGAATGATGATGTTAATATGGTTGTTGCGGAAAGTTACGGGAAAACCCAAACGAAATATTTGTGAAAACGAAAATACTAAGCGGGTAGGAAAATTAACGTAAAAATTGAGTTTGTAAATTTTTTATTGCCGCCCCTTATGCGGGTGTTCGTGGTAACCATATAGTTATACGAATATATAAACGTTGCCACCACAACAACTTTGAGATCCACTATATTAGGATGTTGGTTAGTGTCGCAGCGGTTTGGAGGAGCCATGGGACAGGACTAACTGGAGACCGGGTGGAGTGGGCCTCGACTTGAAGCATTTACTTATATTTTGCTTTTAAAGAAATATATAACTTTGGCACTCTCAAAATTAGCTGATGTACACACTATGCTATCCTCTCAATAAAATTTATAAGTTCCGTCTTATAGTGGGCAATTAGGTAAAAAGTTTGTTCCATACTAGTGCTTTTAAAAGTGTCATAACTTCTTTTCATGATAATGATATAAATACGAAAAGTATATGATATCCAATGTTGGCTTCATAGGGTGGCAACAACATCTGATAGGCAATTCAAACTCTTTTTCAAAAGATTTAACGAATTAACTTTAACTTCTTTTCAAAATTGTGAAAATTGAAGATAGTATAATAGTTTAAATTAATAACATTGTAACCCCTTAGCAAGTTTCACACAATGATCTTAAACGTCACAAACTCTTACTTTATTTGAACGATATGCCAGGATTTTACACAATTGACATGTTACATGACATATGTATCGTGGTTAAGGGCGGAGCAATGTGGGAAACCAAGGACGACAGTGGACCTCCCACAATTTCTGAAATTTTGTGGAATTTTTTCGTTCAATACTTGTGTTTTAGTATAGGAATTACTAGTTTGTCTCTTTTAAAATAAAAACTATATTAATTTGGCATCTTTTCAGGATAAACCTATAAAGCTCCGCATTTAATCAGGGTAATTACATGTCTTGTGTAGGTTTTATAAATAAGATAACATATATGGAAACATCTCAAATATTAGATTTTTTTCTTCATGAATACTACCCGTTAGTTAACTATTTTATAGGCAATTTTTTTAAGATAGATACGAGGGTTCGATCTTCACTTCTTGTAAAAAGGCTCAAGCTCTTTTAAAAGCAGTTTTTCTACCTTCGGGTAGGGGTAAATTTGTGTACATATGATATCTTTCATACCTTGTGAAAGAACGGATTGAGTTGATTTGATTATATCAAATTTTAACCAATTTTTTTTGAGAAAGTTTGTAGAATTGCAATTTTAATCAAATTTTTAAACAACACATCTACCATGCTACAAGATATTCATAGGGATGTAGTTGTATTAATTAGAAGACGAGGGTTAGAAGTACCATTTTTTTAAATAACAAGCAGGCTTTTGCAAAGTAACTATAAATATCATGTACCTTGTTAAACGTGTTGTCTATTTAAGACGTAAAGTCATACGTGGTCACGTAACCATATGGGTCCACGGTGTCCTATTTTATCGTGTGTACCTTACAAGTACTCAATGCACACATTAGCAAGTACGGAGTAGAACATTTTTGTTTTTCGACTTTGTAAATTGTGAACGAGTTAACCTGTTGAAGATCATTAAAATGTTTGTAACATAAGTTTTACTTGAAAGGTAACACGTTTCAAATGTGGTGGAGTTTCGCTTGGGTGTGGAATACATCATACCTTATCCGACGGGCTCTCCTCGCTTCACTTCATCAACTCGTGGTCTGACGTTACACGAGGATTGTCTGTAGCAATTCCACCTTTCGTTGAGCGTACTGTTCTTCGTGTTCGTGACCCTCCGACAGTTGTGTTTGATCATGTGGAATATCCGAACTCCTTCCATGATCACGGGTACAAAGAATGAAAAATCCGAGTCTGATCATGTTAATGTGTCCACTTCCATGCTAAGGCTCACTTCAGAGCAAATTATTGCAATTAAAGCCAAAGGCAAAGGTGATGGAACTGTGTATCATAGCCAATACGAGATCCTAGCAGCTCATCTATGGCGATGTGCGTGTAAAGCACGTGGACTTATGGATGATCAATTGACTAAACTGTATGTAGCCACAGATGGACGATCAAGATTAATCCCACCACTCCCACCAGGGTACCTAGGCAATGTCGTCTTCACTGCTACACCAATTGCTAAATCGGGTGAGCTTGAATATGAACCATTGGGCTGGCACTTGCTAGAAGAATTCACAGGAGTTAGCCAGATGAATGTTGAGTACTAAGGTCGCCACTTTGCTATCTTAGAGTTTGCAACCAGACTTAAATCAATCATTACGAGGGCCGGTACTATTTTGATGTCCATAACTCAAATCTAAGAGTTGGATCGTCTTCGATATTTGATGCAGACTATCGGATGGGTGTCGGGCCTATTTTTTATATTATAAATTTATAATTATAATTATAATATAACTTAATAGCCGTTTGAAAAGACGACGTTTTTTCCTCCGCTACAGTGCAATGCTACAGTGGCCCACACAAAAGAGATTTGGCCCAACGGAAAAAATGGCCCACTAAGCAAAAAAAAATACCCTGCTATCGGCCCAAAATAAAGAAAAAACGAAACGTACTCTCAACTTTTAAGTAAATACGTCTTTTTTTCCAAACAAAACGAGCTCAATATCGCAACTACCTACTAACTTTAAAATAAACAACGTAGTGAAAAACCGGCGTATATTAAGTTAAAAAAAATTCCGCAAAAAATTAGCCCCGCCTCAACGCACGGGTTCTTATGCTTGTTCAATAATCATACATTATACTGTTTTATCATTAGCTAGGCAGAGGATATTTAACTAACTCGTGAACATGTAACCAATAACGAAACTAGGATTTAATATTGAGGGGGCCGAACTAGTTTTTCTCAAACTAACAACGTTATATAACTTGAGCTTTAAGTGACATGTACCAGTAATCACATACGCCAACAAATAGGGGTGTGCACGATTCGGTTTTTATAAAACCAAAAACCGAAACCGTTCAGTTTTTGACGGTTCGGTTTTTTCGGTTTCTTGGTTTTCGCGGTTCGGTTTTTCTGTTTTTTCGGTTTCAAACCGTTTAAATTTGGTTGTTGCTAATTTATATTAATAAACTTGTTTTACGTAGAAAATTGATTGTTTTTTTTTTTGTCAATATGAGTCTAATAATGTTTACCCAAATTTTTACAATTATACACATATAAATGAGAGACACACACATGCATGTGAAAATACACATAGTATGATCATTGTCATTGTAACGATATATTATCAAGTAAACACACGTACACGACAAACATATATATAAACATTAAGATAATATATATTATAATAATTTCATCCATAAAATAAATATGAATTTAAAATTTTTAGTTATCATTTATTTATTTATATTATATTAATTATATATTTAAAAGAAAGTTGAATAAAGTATGAAAGATATGTATCATTGGTGATGAATTTCCACCATCAATTATTTAGCTTATACTGTTGTTTATATATAAAGTCCCAGTCTTCTAGAAACTGTATCACTTATAGTACAGAGACGGCGGACTCACGTAGGTGTTGGGTGTAGCACGGGCTACACCCGATTTTATGTCGTCAAGTGCAAAAAAAATTCAAAACTACCGTTTTTTTGTATGTGCAACTCTCAAAAAATTTTGTGCTACCTAAGTTTCTTACGGTCTAATATTAGTTGGCCCAACATTTATTTTATGCAACAACCTATTAAAAATCCTGGGTCCGCCCATGACAGAGACAACTTACTTTTTTATTAAGTCTCCAACCAACGTATACGTTTAAATAAGAGGGTATAATAAAATGATTATCATGAAAATTTTCAACGTTTCGTTATTCAACCTCGTGTCGTGACCATATACAAGTCACAGCGAAAGAAAATGGATTTGTCGACTCGACATGTATGTAGATTGGTATTAACTTGCAAAACGTTAGTAACCGGCAACACTAATTGGCTCGCACACTAATTATTGTTTAGGGACAAAATATTTTTCTTGTTATCTATTATGGTCACTTTTTTCAAATCTTGAGCTCAACTTCTCAACTGCTCAACTCCACTCAATTGTCGTCACGTGGCAATTTGCAAGTACAATTCTTAGATGCATGTATGGCCCACAATTATGGCCCACAATACTCAACCACTACTTTGTCTTATCTCTTTCTAAGTGCTCAACTGACGGTTACTCAACCCACAAATGCTCGACTGACGGCTACCTACTTTTTTACTTTTTGCTAATAATATTTAATGTCTAAAATACCCTTATAACTTATATTTTTTTTCTTCTTCTTTATCTTCTCATATCCAAAGCTTTGAGTGGCATATGTTGCACCATAAAGGTTGATACCATGAAACGTTCAAGGCTCGTTTTTTTAACCAAATTGGTGAAATTGGAAAAAAAGCACCAACTCTGTTCTTAACTCAGTGTCACATACTTAACACTTGTAGTCAGGGATGAAACTCATAATGAAATCCGTCTAATATTTAAAAGTATATAATATTCAGTCTTGATGGTGTTTGCGTCGGTTTTAGGTGTCTTATAAGAGTCTCATTTACTATGAAGCAACAATTACCAACATTATTGTTTCCTGTTTATTACTCCCTCCGTTTCAAAATTATTGTCCCCCGACAAAAAACACACAGTTTAAGAAAAGTGCATTTATTACAGCTTTCTCTTTCTTACTTTTTAGCAGAATGACAGTTTTACCCTTGGTTAATTAATTAAAGTCTTCTTAAAGTTTGTAATTATAATTTCAAGTAAGGGTAATATGGTAAACTTGATCAAACTTTCATATCTATTTTTAGTAGTGAACAATTAAATTGGGACATCTCAAAAAGGAAACGTGGACTATAATTTTGGGACGGAGGAAGTACTAATAAGATATACAGTAAGAAAGTAAGAGTGTTTGTACATAAAACAGAGCCCGAAGCCGAGTACATGTTTTGGTGGAAGCATCATGTGATTACTGTTATAGTAATGGCGCAAACAAGAACCAAAGCCGATAATAATGAAGAAGGATCGCATAAGAGCTGGGAACAAACCTCACGGTCATGTTTGTAGAGAATAGAGACCACAATTTGCTGACTTAGGAAATTTCTAATGATTATTACATTAGTGATTGAGTAACAAAACTAATGTTTACTAACAAAAAGACTAAAAGTCGCTACAGTGGCTATCTTCACACTAAGCCCTTGGTGGACTATTATTAATCTGCACAGCTCACTCGACATGCTCAACATTAATTTAAATTCCATATTCTTACGAAAAGTAAATTCTGGAATGACGTTTGGATTGGCAATACAAATGTGATTACGCCAAAGCTTTGGATCTGAGAAGATAAGGAAGAAAGAGAAAAAAAGCATCAAACATTATTAGCAAAAAGTAAAAAAATAGGTAGGCGTCAGTCGAGCATTTGTGGGTTGAGCAACCGTCAGTTGAGCACTTAGAAAAAGATAAGACAAAGCAGTGGTTGAATATTGTGGGCCATAATCGTGGGTCATACATGCATCTAACCTAAAGTGAATTGTACTTGTATAAATTTTGCCAGTGACGAACACTTGATGTGAAGTGGACCGAGTTAGTTAAAAAGTTATGAATATGACCAAAATTAGAAGATTTAAAAAAATTTAAAAAAAGAGATAAGACAAAGCAGTGGTTGAATATTGTGGGTCATAATCGTGGGTCATACATGCATCTAACCTAAAGTGAATTGTACTTGCAAATTGCCACGTGACGACCATTGAGTGAAGTTGACCAGTTAAAAAGTTATGACTGACCAAATTAGAAAGATTTAAAAAAAAAAAGTAAACTGCAAAAATCATCCTTGTGGTTTGTAGTTTCAGGCACTAATCATCCCTAGCCGATACTATTGGCACTAATCATCCCTGAGTGGTGAAATGTTCGGCAAAAATCATTCCTAGAGGGATGATTTTTACAAAACTTTTTGTTAAACGTTTTGCAAAAATTATCCCCAATAAGGATGATTTTTGCCGAACATTTGGCCACTTAGGATGATTAGTGCTAATAGTATCGGCTAAGGATGATTATTGCTACAAACTACAAACCACAGGGATGATTTTTGCAGTTTACTCTAATAAAAATGACCATAATAAAGAACAAGAAAAATATCATGACATGACTCTCAAGAAGATATTTACTTATTGGTTTTAGTGAGTGGTAACAAATACTCCGTAATATTAATTCAAGATGGGCCTATGGTATGCCCACAGTTTTTTCCACAACTCATGATGACCTACATAATGACAAAGTGATTGATAAACTAAATGTCTAAATGCATGCATGTTAGTTTTTTCCACAACTCATGATGACCTACATAGTTACTGGATGTTGTTATAAGCTAAATTTCATGATTTTTTTTAACAGCAATTTTATTGAAACAAAACTAGCAAGAAACTAGCAATTATACAGTGACAAGATTCGGGTTTTTAACTCAATCGTACTAACTAAACGACGCATTACATTTATACCTACACCAATGAAAAGACATAGAAACTACATCATCAAAAAACAACGTCTGTGAAGGAGGTTTAGAATCAAAAATGAGTGTCCGTGTATATGCCGGACAGGCTAGTAGTCCGAATGGGCCACATAAAACCCAAGCGGACTAACTCAAGCCCAATCGAATAAATCAGACCAAGCAAGCTACTCAAATCCGAACGGGCCACAAGAGTCCGAACGGGTCATAAAGTTCCAAGATGGTGTCCGCGTATATACCGGACGGACCTCACATCCGAACGGGTCGTACGGGATCCGAACGGGCGTACTACATCAACCCGAAATAAGACAAAACGTTAGACTCGATAAAGAATGACACCTCTTCAAACTATTGGATAATAGCAAGCACTTACGCAACATCGCTATTCCAGGAATTAAGGAGCGATGTCCCCAAGGTATACCGACACCCAAGGCAAAGGCTAGGTATAGGTCGTCTCCTTCATTCCCAAGGTGTCAAGAACAGTACTTCCAAACAGTACTTCAAGTAGTATAAATACCCAAGCATTTATTACTTGACAGTTAACATTTTTACGACACACATACATTTATTACTATAGCCTCTTCGGCTAACATTCACATACTTACTCTCACGCCCGAGCTTGGTCCTGGGTCAACACCCGGGGCGAGTTAACGGGTGTTCTTTCTTACTTTCAGGTAATTTAAAGGGATACTTCACCAAGAGAGTAGGAAACGAACCCCTAACTCAAGGTACGGTATTTTACCTTAACATTTTGGCGCCATCCGTGGGATTCGTTTATCTCATCTACCAGCTAAGAGAGAATGACGGGACCATCTCAAGAAGAGTTGGACGGTCGGGACGAGCGAGAAGAGACTCCCCCTCCTCTCACCAAGGAGCAGATTGAAGGACACATTTCGGCGATGAAGTCCATAATCAAAGATTATAATCGACAGAACAAGGCTGATCCGATACGTCTGGACTTTGGAACAGACAATATACCTCTAATGGAAGGACGTGTCGCGAAAGGAAAAGATGTTGGCGAGGAAGACTTAAGCAAGCCCTTCAAGGAAAAACTAAAAACACCCCTCACAAGAAGGATCATTGAGTTCGCTGGCCCGGAATATGTTATGCCTGCCAACATCACGCTGTATGATGGGTCCACTGACCCAGCCGATCACTTAAATCGTTTTTCGATGGCAGCAAACTCAGGAGAATGGCCCATGCCGGTTTGGTGTCGTATGTTCCAGCAAACATTGGACGGAGGAGCCAGGGGTTGGTTCGAGAGTCTCCCACTCAATAGCATCAATGAGTGGTATCAACTAAGGGAAGCATTCACCAACAGATACTCAATAAGAAGAGCGTGTTACAAAGAGCCCCATGAGATCACCAAGATTGTCAGAAGGGCTAATGAGACCCTACCGGCATTCAAAGAAAGATGGACAGTGGAAACTGGTCTCATCATGGGTGTTCCGGAGGTCATGAAGATCTCATCCTTCATGGATTCAGTAAAATCTCCGGAGCTAGCAAAGCGCTTCTCAAGCAACATACCTAAGACCGTTGACGAAATGATGAGAAGGGTGGATGAATTTGTCCGGGCGGAAGAAGCGTATGCCCGCACGGAACTCCCACCGGGGGAATCGAGGGACATTCATCGCCGCCTATCTTTTCCGACAGGACCACGAGATGTCCATCAAAGATTGACCTTTTCAACCTCCACGAGAAGTGACAGAGACAACCGGAGTAGCCAAAGAAGAGACTATAAAGGAAATGACTATAAGAACCCCTACAAGGCAAGAGACAATTTCAGCGGGGGAAGGCATAGGGATTACAGAGCACCCTACCCTCAAAGAGACCAAACAAACAAAGCAGTGCCTGTACTCTCTTTGAACTCTCTGATTAAGTGTCCCAAAGAGATCCTAGCTACCGAAACCCAACTGCAATTGCCAGCACCAAGGCCAGTGGCAAACCCGCTGAGAACAGGCGATCCCGATAAATACTGTGACTATCATCAAGATAAGGGTCATCACACAAACGATTGCATACAATTAAGAAAACAGTTGGAAATCGCCCTCGAATCAGGAAAGCTGAATCACTTGATGAAGGACTTAAGGCAAAGGGTAGGAAGGGGTCAAGGCAGAAACCCTCCTCCTCCGCCCAAGGTAATCAACATGGTCGGAATCCTCTCTTCCAAAGAGAAAAAGCGCAAGGACCGCGAAGCAACAGAAGCTTGGATGAACACCCCTATCACCTTCCCAGGGGTCATATCAGATGACGCATCCGATGAACCTCTAATCATAGAAGCCGAAGTGGAAGGTTATCTAGTAAGGCGTGTGTATGTGGATGAGGGTTCATCCGTGGAGGTCATGTTTGAACATTGTTTTGAAAACTTGCACCCGATGGGTTTCGCCGGCGAGGTGGCAAAACCATTGGGGAAAATCGATTTGGAAGTATGTTTTGGGAATGAAGGTCTGAGCAGAAGGATGTCCATAAAATTCTTAGTCATTCGCGCCCCCTCTCCCTACAACATAATCTTGGGAAGACCAGGGTTGAAAGCACTCAATGATCAGGTTCCCCACTCCGAAAGGAATAGCAACTCTGGTGACCCGGTCAACGATAATCGCAGAATGCAGACTTCGAGAAGAAAAACAAATACTGACAGGGAAGCAACCGGAAGTCCATGAGACAAGACAGCCAGATGAAGGGGCAGACCTTACCGAGCAAATACTAGTTAATCCCTACTTCCCAGACCAAATTATTACCATAGGAGAAAGACTTTCTCCAGATTGCAAGAACCAACTAAAGACACTCCTAATAAATAACATGGAGGTCTTCGCTTGGGAACCTTCTGACATGACCGGGGTGCCCCGAAAGATCATAGAGCACTCCCTCAATGTAAACCCGTCCTTGGAACCGTTCTGCCAAAAAAGGAGGACCTTTTCCACTAAAGAGAACAAGGAAGCAGTCACAAATGAGTCGCCCGAATGGGTAAGAGCAGGAATAGTCCATCCGGTCAAGTACCCGACTATATCTCTAACCCAGTACCCAGTTCTATCAAGAAAATGTGATGGATCATGGAGGCTGTGTATCGATTAAAAAATATTGAACCTCTGCTGCCCGAAAAGACTATTAACCTCTGCCTAGTATTGACAAGCATAGGTCGATACAGTCATGGGTTTCAAGTACAAGTGTTTCCTTGATGCCTACAAAGGATATCATCAAAATTCAGATGGCAAGAGAAGATGGGGAATACAACCTTTTACACGGAGCAAGGGACATACTGCTACATGAAGATGCCATTTGGTTTAAAAAACGCTGGTGCCACCTACCAACGATTGGTTGACTCAACGTTTCAAAGCCAAATAGGAAGGAACCTAGAGGCATATGTGGATGACATGGTTATCAAAAGCAAAGATGAGAAGGACCTCCTGGCAGACATTGCAGAAACTTTTGAAAATTTAAAAGCAATAAACATGAAGCTGAATCCCAAAAAATGTTCGTTTGGGGTAGAAGAAGGCAAATTTTTGGGGTATATGGTCACATCGGAAGGAATTAGGGCAAACCCCAAAAAGACAAAGGCCATATCGGATCTCACTTCCCCAAAAACATTGAAGGAAATGCAGAGTCTCAGTGGAAAGCTAGCTTCGTTAAATCGGTTTTTGGCCAAGTCAGCCGAAAGGGCTCTCCCTTTCTTCAACACTCTCAAAAACATAACCAAAGAAAACAAGCATGAGTACCGATGGACTTCGGAGGCGGAAGAAGCTTTTCAGCAGATGAAGAGGTTGATAATATCCCTTCCATCATTAACACCACCCCTCCCGAAAGAGACACTCTATGCATACCTAGCGGTAGCAAAGGAGGCGGTCTCAGCAGTACTGATGACAGACCGAAACGGAAGACAATGTCCGGTCCAGTATGTGAGCAGAACGCTAAACGAGGCAGAGAAGAATTATTCCCCTCTGGAAAAGCTGGCTCTCTCTCTAGTTAACATGACAAGGAGACTAAGAAGGTACTTCGAAGCTCATCCAGTCAAGGTCATCACGGACCAACCCATAAAAAATATTCTAAGCAGAGCAGAGACCTCAGGAAAATTAGCCAAGTATGCCGTGGAGATAGGGACATACAAAATTTCATTCATACCCAGGAATGCTATAAAAGGCCAAATCATGGCAGATTTCCTATCCGATGCTCCGGACGGAGAGGCAGAAGAGGAATACTTTCGAATGCCCGAAGTGCCACCTGAGATAGATGACACTGAAGTCTGGACACTCTTCACTGACGGAGCAGCCAGTCTGAAAGGCTCAGGAGCAGGTCTCGTGTTAATTGGACCTAGTGGTTTGGAGTATACTTATGCCCTTCGGTTAACATTTGTCAGTACAAACAACGAGGCAGAGTACGAGGCTCTCCTGGCAGGGTTACGCATTGCAAGAAAAATGAAAGTGTCAGGCATAGAGGTGAAGGTAGACTCCAAGTTGGTTGCTAATCAAATCAATGGGGCATATGAAGCTACCAAAGAGTCAATGATCAAGTATTTGGCCAAAGCCAAGGAGTTTATCTCAGAATTCAAGACATTCTCCATCGAGAACATACCAAGAGAAGATAATCAGAAGGCGGATATTTTAAGCAAGCTGGCTACAGTTCCTTTCAGCCACCTCACCAAAGAGATTCTAGTGGAAGTGCTAAATGAACGATCAACCGACGCTAAGGAAGTACAAACCATTGTGGAAGAGGAAGGGGAGAATTGGATGACTCCCATCATCAAGTATTTGGAAGAAGGAATAGCCCCTTCGGACAAAATGAAGCACGGTCCTTGCGTGCCAAGATAAGCCAATACGTGATAGAGTCAGGAATACTGAGGTGTGTGGGTCCTTTGTAAGCAAACTATGTAATTCGGGAAATCCGCATGGGATCTTGTGGAATGCACATAGGCCCAAGAGTAGTGGTCAGGAAAGCAATGCGTCAAGGCTATTACTGGCCCACGATGCATGCTGATGCTAAAGAAGTAGTAGACAAGTGTGACTCATGCCAAATTCATTCCCCGGTTCCAAGACTCCCAAAGACACACATGACATCCATCATGGCTCCTTGGCCCTTTTATCAATAGGGAATGGACATCCTAGGACCATTGACACCAGCCAGAGGAGGTGCCAAGTTTGTTATTGTAGCAATTGACTATTTCACTAAGTGGATAAAAGCAAAGCCTCTAGTCAAAATAACAGGGAAGGAGGTGATCCGCTTTGTTATGGACAACATCATTTGCAGGTTTGGCCTTCCAAGGATAATTTCACAAGACAATGTCCACATTGGTAAATGAGCCATTCAAAGGTGGTGCACCAGATTCAAGATCCAACAGATGAACACCTCGGTAGCTCACCCACAAGCACGTTAGTGAAAGGGCCAATAGAAAGCCTCATGGAAGGATCAAGACCAGGCTAGGAAAGGAAAGAGCCGGTTGGGTAGACGAGCTGCCAAATGTGCTATGGGCCTACAGGACCTCAATCAAACAAAGCAATGGTGAAACTCCTTTCAGTTTAACCTATGAGTAGTGAAGCGTCATCCCGCCGTGATAGGAATCCATCATATCGAACCTTAATGATACGAGGAATACAATAGGAGGGCAGCGTTTGAATCTAGATTGTTTGCAAGGAAAGAAGATAAGCCGCTGCCGTACAGACAAGTACAAACAAAGATGAAAGTACTATAACAAGAGGGTCCCCAGCTGGTTTTAGGCTGGAGAGTTTTTGTGTTATCGAAGAAATAAGCAAGCAGATGACATGAAGGAAATTGGTGCCAAATTGGGAAGGCCCAATAGAGTCACAGAAGCATTCGAGAATGGCTCTTACAAGTTGCAAACAATGGAGGATAAGGTGGTGCCTCGAACATGGCACGCAGTTAATTTACGCAAATGCTACTTGTAGGATTTATTGTTTTATGAATTCTGTATTTGCGAATGCTAATTAATTAATATTATAGTCTTTCCTCCTAGTTCAAAAGGAGAAGGCAATTTTCCAATATTTGTTGCAATAATTGGACGGACGGATCGCTACCTCCGGACAAAATAAACCCCACAGACAACTAAGTCACAGGGTAAAAATGATAAGGAAGGGCACAGCCCCTCCGGACGTAATAAATCCCACAGACAACTAAGTCACAGGGTAAAAATGATAAGGAAGGGCACAGCCCCTCCGGACGTAATAAATCCCACAGACAACTAAGTCACAGGGTAAAAATGATAAGGAAGGGCACAGCCCCTCCGGACGTAATAAATCCCAGACAACTAAGTCACAGGGTAAAAATAATAAGGAAGGGCACAGCCCATCCGGACAAATTAAACCCCCACAGACAGCCAAGCCACAGGGTAAAATTGATAAGGAAGGGCACAGCCCCTCCGGACAAATTAAACCCCACAGACAGCCAAGTCATAGGGTAAAAAATGAATAAAGAAGGACACATGCCCCTCCGACAAAATAAACCCACAGACAGCAAGTCCAAAGGGTAAAAATGGTGTGAAGGGCACAACCTCTCCGCCGCAGCGAACCCACGGTAGCTCAACCGATATGAGAGGCAATCCATTCGAATACAAGTGGAAATCAGATAAAGTGCGAAAATCAAGTCACAAAGCAATTTACAACAGCACCAGAATAAGTTACAATTATCAGGCCCAAAAAGGGGACATTTGTTCAAAGTTACAAACTATTCAAAACAAGACCTATCTATTACAAATTACAAAAGCTAAGTCTTCTTAGATGGAGGAGCTTTGGAACCTCCGGAAGCATGTTCGGAAACAGGGTCTTGAAGAGAAGGACCAGTCTTGGACTTTGAAAACGCTAGAGAGACTATATCTTTTGAACCGCACCTCCCGCGCCCTAATCAAGTTTGCGGGCAAAGGCAATACCTCCAGAACCAGCCTTGGGAGCATCCTTTGGAGGAGGGGCAGGATGAAGTTTTAAGAGATCTTGCACCGGCTTCTCAGAGAGGTGAGAGATACGATCCACATACGAATAAGTTTTGGAAAACAACCTCTCGTATTCAGCATTCATTTTCTTATCGGAGTAAGGATCAAACCCGTTCATCCTCATCATAATCTCACGGAGCTCCTCTTCGGACCTCGCCTCGGCCAGACCTTGTCCCCATCCGGTCTGGAGTGCATAGTTGAAAGGAACAGAGAGACTTTGTTTGTATTCATGGCTCTGTAGGAGACGCCCCACCACAGTGGGAAGAAGCTTCTTAATAGCATCAATCTTCTCCCTTTTGGCAAAGGCAAGTTGGGTCCGGAGCTCCTCATTTTCCGAGAGTCTGTCACTAGAAACCCTTTCAGCATAAACCAATGCAGAGTCTTTTTGAGCAAGCTGGCCTTCCAGGTCTTTCACAGCGGAAGAATGGACCTCATCGGCACTTTTCAATTGTTGCTCCAACTCTTTGATCCGGAGGGCCTGTTCGGCATTAGTAGTCATCAAACTATCCTTTTCGGCCCGAACAACAGCAAGACCCTCAGAACACTGGGCATGCTCCTCGCGGAGTTTCCTATGCCTCTCAGACAAAGTGTTGTAGAAGTTCTGAACGACATTAAAGTCCTCTCGGGTCCGAACAAGATGACTCCGCGTAGTCTCAAGACTCTCTTGCAAGGCATGGTGGGTGTCATAAAGAGACTCAAACTGACGGAGAGCGTGGGCCTGCGCCATAGCACCACGGGCCAAGGTAAACCAGGCTCTATCCAAAACAACATTATTGTCCAAAAGATGCATCTCCTCTTGAACACCAGGAGGAATAAGGTTAACCATTAAATCACGACACTCCTCCGGAGTGGTCACTCGGCTCCTCTGGTGGATTCCCCAAGTCGGAACAAAAAGAGGCGGAGGTAAAGAAGACCCAGCCTCATCGGCACCAACACCTGTGAAACACCACCTATTAGCAAGAGTTCACAAAAAACACATAAGAGAATGAAGGGGAAATGAAACACACCTCTCAGAAGGGGATCAGGCATAGGAGTTTCCTCTTGAGCAATGGACTTCCCATTATCCGGACGGGTTGCAGCAGTGGGGATTGACTCAGTGCCAATAACAACCCGTTCCGTAGTGTCGCTAACATGCCTATCCGGCCCCTCAAGATTAACCTCTTCGTCCACATCATCATCAAAATTACCACCTCTATCGCCAAGAACCCCTGAATGTTCATCATGATGCTCTTCACAAGGGCGGGTTGTGGTGTTAGCAGAGTCATGTGCAGGAATCTCAAGCAAATTATCTCCCTGAGCCTGAGTAGGGGAAGCCACATTTTCACCCCTAGAAACGTCCGAAGTAACCGCTTCTATAGTCCGAAGAGGAGTAGGACAAGGGATGTGATCGGTAGATTTCTCCTTACGCCTCTTCGAACCCCCCTCAGGCCCACTGGCACCTTCGGACCCCCTGTTCTTCTCGGCCTTTCTCTTGGCCGCAGCCTGAGCTTTCCTTATCCTAGTGGCCACTATCTTAGGATCTGAGGCCTCAACCCTTTGTTGTGAATCCGTTTTCCCAGGAACTTGCTCATCGTCACTAAGAGGAGTGGTAGTATGCTGGGGAATGACGTCTTGTTCGGTCAAGGCCCCCCAGCCTCGATAGTCATTCCGGAAAGAAAAGGAAGACGTAAATACTCCGACATGGTAACAACTACAAAAAAAAAACACCAGGTGAGAAAATAAAGGAAGGAGTATATACAAAGTCGCAAACAAATAGGGAGGATAAGTGCCCTCTCATACCATTGCCTCAGGATCTTTGAAACAATGGTCGGGACTTAGAAATTCCTAAGTGATATGCAACCCTGCACTAAAAAGCAAACCGCTCGGGGAATACACGAATGATCAATAGGCTGTTGGTCCAAAAGCAATAAACATCATCTTCATCGAACCATCCCTTGGGCGCAGGATCACTTATATCCGAATCATGGTGCCTCCAGCACTTGCATCGGAATGGCTCTTCGATAATAGAAAAGAAACGCCCTTTCCACTTTTTCATACAAGAGAATGTTTGTTTCTAAATCTTACCTCGAAAAATCCTTACGGCCCCTTTTCTCGTAGGAAAACAATCCCTGTTTGCTAAGTTTATAGACAGATACCCGGAACAAAGTTACGAAGGGACGATGTCAAGGACTTCGACACTAAACTCGATATACGGTCAATCGGGTCAAGCCCAGTGGCACTTAGTTGGCAGATTGTACATGAAATGCCTAACTCAACGGCAGAAGAAAGGTCGAAAAGGGGTACATTAGCCCGACAAAAGTCAAAAAAATGCTCATAAAGGACCCATATAGTCATCAGTCAACGATCCGATCGGGTCCATTCGGAAGAAACAACAACAGGGTGTAGATCCCTAGGAATTTATATTTAGCGTTTAAGGGCTTTCACATCCGTAAGCGTGTCACTGGTAGGAAAATAAGAACCCATGTAACCGTTTGCTTGACGAAGAGGGCTTCGGCTTGCGACCCCATGTCAACTCGTTCCACGTCAGACATTTTCAAAGATCCGAAGGGCGGGTAGCTTACAAGTCAAAAGGGAAGAAGGTTACCTGATCACAATAAAGAAAAAGGCGGCTGGACGATTCGGATAATTATCTTGCAAGCAAGGGACGTTCGGCTATGATCTTTAAAATTTTTACACACGGTGAAAAATAAAAAACTGTGGGCTATTTATAAGCTTCAAATGGGTTTGGGTTCGTCAAAAATCGCACAACAGCTGTCAAAAGCCCAATCGTGACCATTGATGAGAAATCACTCAACACGTGTACACACCGAATGAGGAAACGATGAAAAGTCATAATGGTTTTTAACCCACCGTAATTATGAATTTTGTCTCATATACATCAAGAGGACAAATGGATCTTAACTCCTAATAATTATGAATTTTGTTTCATACATAAAAAAAAGAGGAATTGGAAGAAGAGAAAAGGAGGATGACTAGGGCAAGAAAGAAACAAAGACCAACGTCTCAGGACCCCCCAGACGGAGACCTCAAGTATGACTCAATTAGTTTAAACTCTATAAAGCCAAATGGGGGGGACATGTCCGCGTATATGCCGGACTGGTAGTATCCGAAATGGCTACACAATAACCCAAGCGAAACCACTCAAGACCAATCGAATCACCAAGAGCTCCGAACAGGCTATAAATACCAAACGGGTGTCCGCTTATATACGGCGGGCCCCCATATCGAAGGGTCGTACAGGGTCCGTACGGGGTATACATCAACCGAAAAAAGACAAACGTTGACTCGATAAAGGAGGACAAATCTTCAAACTATTGGACAAATAGCTAAGCACTTATGCAACATCGCTATCCCGGGAATTAAGGAACGATGTCCCCAAGGTGTACCGACATCCAAGGCAAAGGCTAGGCATAGGACGTCTCCTTCATTCCCAAGGTGTCAAAAAACAGTGCTTCCAAACAGTACTTCAAGTAGTATAAATACCCAAGCATTTATTACTTAATACACAGCATTTACTGCACACGAATACACACTTATTACTATAGCCTCCTCGGCTCCCATATATAGCCCCTTCGGCTCATATCCACATACTTACTCTCACGTCCGAGCTTGGTCCTGGGTCAACACCCGGGGCGAGTTAACGGGTGTT
The DNA here is from genome assembly GCA_026074375.1 of Tanacetum coccineum. Classification (NCBI taxonomy): domain Eukaryota; kingdom Viridiplantae; phylum Streptophyta; class Magnoliopsida; order Asterales; family Asteraceae; genus Tanacetum; species Tanacetum coccineum. The sequence goes on from BQNB010008655.1 coordinate 57,404, forward strand.
CTTTCTTATTCTCAGGTAATTAAAAGTAATACTTCGTCAAGAGACGAGGAAACGCACCCTAGACTCGAGGTACGATATTTTACCTTAACACATATAATATAGGCAATGAACACCAGGTTGTTGACTACCTTATGTGCAGTTACAAATTCAAAGGCTTTTCATTATATTAACTTTTTTCGTCCTTACTATGCAAAAAATGAATACTACTTAACGGGCTGACTTAGAGTTAGAAAGAAAGGAAGGACATAAGGAAGGATATTATGAACTATAATGATGTGGTTTACGGTGAGAGTTTAGGGGGTTTAAATTCTCACTTAGACATGTGTAACTTTTCATAACTACATTAAGTCATCTACTCCGATGTTGCACTTTGAAAGAGAATTTCTATCTAAATTTTTAATATTGAAGTTTTGTGGTTGGAATTCAAAATTATCACTTGTTTGTATGGCTGTTGAAGTGGTACCATGTTCACAGTGACTTAGCAATTAGGATACACATACTTTTTGAAAAGGTTTTAATACACATACTTTTAGAAAAGGTTTTAATAAGCAAATGAAAGTGTTGAAAATGAGTGTGAGTTTTCGGATGAAATGTGAACCCGTTTCTATCTTTATTTGCAGATTTAAAACCTACAACAGAAAATATGAGCGGTGGGGATTGGATGTGCGGTGCCTGCAAACATTTGAAATTCAAGAACGTGATGCTTGCCAAAGGTGTCAATGTCCCAGATTCGTGACACCCATAGAGATGTCAACCTATGGCATAAATAGAGCAGAGGTGTTAGCTGGTGGCGTAATTAAAGATTTTACAACGGCTGCAATCGCATCAACAGAAGGTTGTTATGCCTATGATTCTAATGTTCTTCCCGGTTGGAAGAATCAACGTGTTCTTATTAAACATGGGAGAGAAGATAAGAAAGCAGATTACTCGATTAAAATATGTTGATTTTCGCTTCGTGTGTTGATTTGCGTTTTGTAAATCACTTTGCTTTGTAGTGGTACATACGGTATATAATTTTTATTATAAAACTGTTCTATACAAAACACACCGCAACGAAGCGCGGGCATCAAATTCTTGTTTATAATTATAACCAAATTCAAACACTCTGTTTAAAAGCACTTAGGGGGTGTTGCTTTTTCGCTTAATATCCTAAATGGAAACATTTCTTACTGCAACCAGGAAAAAGATTGTTTCTTTTTTGCTTAATACGAAAGTAAATCCTGTTTCTAAAAAGGTGTTAAAAATGTTTCCATCCAGGATCCTGAATCACAAATTCACCCACACATTTTTCTTTTATTATTTCTTCTCCTAACATAACCCACTTGTTTTTAACATCTTCGGCTCTACCACACCTACTTCCCATGGCAACTAACATACCATTCTAATCCGCCGCCTTACTCCTCATGCTAACCATTGAATTGTCGTCTCTACTCTTTTGATCCCTCCTACATGTTTTTTTTTATGTCGACTTCATTACCTCATCTTTGTATATGTATAAAACTGCATAAAAGTTACGGGTTTTTTCCCCTCCTTTAAATTCCCTATTTAGATGGAGCTGTCTTAAGTTTTTAGAAATTTGTACTAATTGAAGTTTGATTATGTATCATTTATACTTGATTTTTTTTTCTTTTGGTTTCCAATACGTGATAATTGTTCGTAATTTTAAAAACAAGAGTAAATCAGCCATTTAGGTTTTTTAAGATTCTCATTCAGAATGAAAAAGAAACAGGATATTTTCAGACATGATTATTTCCAGACAGGATTATTAATCTAGACAGAAACTATTTCCGAAACAGCCCCTTAGTTTTTGTTAGCATAAAATCCCTTATTTAAATAAGACTAGTAGCAAGCAGATAAAAAACAGCAATCCCAAACACCCTATGAAATCTAAAGCTCCAAAAGAGTGACCAAATATTGAAAAAATAGAACCAATGAGATACCGATAAAAACTTAGTTGCAAAATTATGTGTTTATGAGAAAATGAAAAACGACTTATATAAACTAACTCAATATAAGACAATAACAGAAATGCATGTTGAAGATGATGAAGGCGCCAGTGCGGTGTGACAATTTGAGACCGTCATATGTGTGTGTATTGAACCTAGCTATTTTGTGGGTCACATAAATGTAATGTACTACTACTACTTAGGTTTCGTTTGTTTTTTCAGAGGTTTTACCTCTTCATCTTCAAACCATGTCTGCAAAAGAAGACGTGCATCTAAGCTCTTTATTTACAAAGAGTAAGACCATTTGTTTTCTTTTAGAAGAAAAGGGTTGGTGTTAGAAGAAGAGAGAAGAAGAGGGTTTGTATTAGAAGAAGAGGGTAGAAGTGAAAATTTTTGTCTTAATTTTTGAAGAGGTTAGAAGAGTTTTTTACCTCTTTTCTCTGCAAAAAAACAAACAAAAAAGCTCTTCCCGCTTCAGACAAAAGAGGTAAGAAGAGGTTAGAAGAGGTGAAATTGAAAAAACAAACAAAGCCTTAGTATGAAGTTTATGGGGCAATATGATTATAAGAGCATTAGGTACTACAACATTTCAACACCGAAAAAGTACTGTCACCTCAGCGTCACATCAGCTTTAACATTTCAACATCAACACATCAAAATACCCATCTAATCATAACACCCCATAACACCACTTTTTTGGACCCACCCTTTTTCTTTTTTCTATTTTTTTTAAAACAAACTAAATATTTAATTATTTAATAAAACTACAAATTATAATTAAAAAAACAAAAAAAAGTATATATCAAATGGGTTGGGCCTCGTCTTCCACCTCTTTCTTCGTCTTTCATCTCTCCTGAAACTCTCTCCACACACACACACATTAAAAAATACACACAAAAATACACACACACTATACACACACTCAATCAACGCACACAAACTAACATATGCCCACTTTTTAAAAGAAAAAAAGAAAAGAAAATACACACCAACGCGTGTTGGTGGAGCAACACCGGACCCAACGTCGTTGGCCTATCAACGTGGCCGGTATCATAACGCCACCAACACCGTTGCCACGTGGGCATAACGCCAGTTGGGGCGCTATGGTACCTAATGCTCTTACTCACACATAAAAAAAACACCCTCCCGTGTAACTTAATCCAAAGTCCTACTTTATAAGTCGCTATACTCAACTAAAATACAAACCTAATAAAAATTAAACACTTTTCCACTTACCTCTCTCATTTGGCGTACGCCAAATATATGGCTAATCACTTGGCGAACTATTAGGCCGCTGCAGTAACATACCTTTGGCTTAAGCCAATAGTGATGCCATATAGATTTGGCAGGGTTGCATACCTTGTCCTCTTAAGACACTCATAATTTTCAAATTTTAAACTACAAGTAGGTTAGAATATTTCTGTGGTCTCATTCAATATGTATGTTTATGCATGTGCTTAGAAAAATATAAATATCTTGGGGTCAATAATTGTTGGTACTAACAAGATTTTGTGTTTGCAGCTGGTCTATCCGATAGCTAGGCCGATACCATATGTATATCTGGTTGCATTCGAAGCACATTCTTATATGGAGGGTGATCCATCTGACACTGATTCGCATGAGCCTCGTGCCACAATGGTCGATGAAGTTCGTTCTCATCCAATGATTTATGACACTAGTTTCTTTTAGACAAGATGTACGTTATAAGTTATGACACTATTATTTGTAAGAAATAAGAACTAAGAAACTATCATTCGCACTTTACTTTTTCAAGCACACCTTCTGTTAGCCTCAATTTATTGAGTCGAACAAAGAAGTTCGGTCACTCTACGATGGAGCTTCGGTCTTTAATTAGTTAATGTTGTAATAGTATAATATCGGGAATCGGGCTCGATAGTGAATCTAATATTGAATATGTTTCGGGTTTAATCCCAAGCAAAACCTGAGCCCGGGTCCTAGTTAAATATCTCGCGCGTACCTTTTGCGTGACGGGGTATAAATACTTTTTCTTCTTTAGAAAAAGTAAGTTGTTCATTTTTCTATCTAATATCTTTTCACTTTCTCTCTCATTTCTCTCTCCTCTTTCTCTCTCTAAACAACTCACTTTCTTTCTCCTTTCTAGTTTGATTCGTGTATGTTATATGTGAAGTGAAGTGTTAGCGGGATCTTACAATTGGCATCAGAGCTACGTGTGGATTAGTGGTTGATTCGTGTGGTAAAACAAGCTCAAATTCGTGGCTTATATTGTGACAAAAAACCCACGGCTCAAAATTTTTTTTAGGCTTATTTGTTGGTTAATCTTGTTCTACACATCAAAAGGTAAGAGTGCTTCAAATTTCCTCAATATTGGACGATTTACAAAGAAATACGAGTTAAGGTGTATTTAAACTAGATATACAAACTTAATATTGTATGTTCTAGCCTTTGTTCGTGGTTAATAAGCTCATTTAGTGAAAACTTGCAAAATTCGTACTTGCATTCTTCGTGGCGGTTTGACAGAAAAGGGACAAGAAACCATCGGGGCCAGGAGACTTATCGGTACCACAATCCCAAACCGCCCTTTTTATTTCATCTTTTGACACATCACACTCCAGGTCGATATTGATCAGGCTGTAGCGTCTTATGGAAAGTTTAAATCAAGTTGGAGACGAATATCTTGTGGGTGATAAAAAACATTTTTTTAAGTGAGACAGAAATTCCCGTTTAACCAGGGGGGGGGACAGGTGAGGGAGTCAATCCAGTTACCATCGACCCAAAAATGCCACAATCTAAGATGAAACTTCTTTTTTATTGATCTAAAGTGCAAAACAACCTTAAATTTGGATGTTCAAATATAATAAATTTATAACTTTTTGTATTTTATATTTTTTGATTAAGAAAGTAACAAAACACAAAATATATATAATGGTTTGTGTTTAAATTCACCATTACTCTTATTTTTAATTCAATGTATTTTTTTGAATGATGGAGTTTTTGAATATTAGTTTATATACACCAATTTTTTTTGTCGATAGTTGTCAAGTCAAAGCCATGAAAATACAAGTTACTACTATCAGTCGATTAAATCGAAAATACAAGTTACTACTATCAGTTGAAATTAACAAAAGTTAAACTAGGATAGTTTATATGAAAAATCTTGTGTGTGTGATCACGTCAACTCTTTGATAGGTTGTGTTTGGCAACAAGCGTTTTAAGCGTTTAGAGCGGTAATACGGCAAGCGTAAACATTTAATGAAACGTTTTTTTGGCAACACCTCACAACATCTGATATATTGTCTAACTGCACCAATCTCAATGCTTCATGAAGAAGCATTTCATAACTTCTTTAAGCATTTTTATAAAATAACATTTATGCCTCAAATAAAAATTTATGGAATTCTTTAAGTTGGGTATATGCCATTTTCGTAATTTTACATTTTTAATTACAGACTTACATCTTTTTTTTTTGAATGGACAACTTTATTATAAAAAACTAGCAAGGAGCTAGAAAGACATTACAAAGAAAAAAGATAGGGGTATTTTAACCAAAGACACCCAAAAAAAACCCTATTACATCTACTAGAACACCATAAAAAAGACCAAAGAAACAATGTCAACAAAATCGTCGAACGATAAGAGCGAATCGTCAAAGACCAACTGATTTCGAAGCCTCCAAATCCCGCCACCAAGCAACATAACAAACACCTTCTAAAATAAGACTGAGACGGGAAGAAATGTCGAAAGATAATAACCAAGCAAACCCAAAATCCGAGAAAGAACAAATTCATGCCAATCCAAACCCACCAACGACAAATTTTATCGAAGAACCAAACCCGAGCCACGTGACCCGAAAGAAAACATGCTGAACATCCTCCATAGCAGCATTACAAGAGGACACAGATGTGGGAATCCAACAAAACAAACCTCTACGGCTAAGAATTGACTCTTTTGGAACGCGTACATTATCGACGGTGAAATGCGTAAATATACCAACCCAGAGAAAAAAGTTACACGTTGAATCGAAAAAGGATTAATGGATCACAAAGGTAAATACCGGATAGATGTCCCCCCGTAATGAACCGTCACTCGAAATCGAAAAAATCAAACACTGTTTTAAACAAACAACTACTGCTTACTACTCCTGCAAACTGCATCTTCTTACTGACTACTCCTGCTACTTACTGTGCTTTACTGTCTACTGCAAAACTGCCGCTAAAACATAAACAGTGAATAACTTGTTTTGAGTAGTATAGCGGTATATCTGTACGTGGCAAATTTGTTGGTCGAAGGTAAAAAACCTTTATTAAATTATTACTAATAAAAAAAAACCAGATTATCTAACATTGCCTCGTTTCATCTCATAACATGAAGTTATAACGTACAACTAGTAGTAGTAAGTTATAAATTACTAGTTTAATTTTTTTGAATGAAAACTTACTAGTTTTATTAGAAAAAAAAGTTGTGTATTATACTCATTTCAGTTGGTTAAAAAGTTATCAAAACTATTTTTTGTAAAGGAAATACTAGTATTGATGAGTGTTAAAAGACATTCGATGTTAAGATATTACCGCTAATTAATAAAAGATATCTGTATCTCTATCTCTACTACTTTATAAAGCATTTAGCCAATTTTTAAAATTAGAAGTACTTAAAATTTTAAGTAAAAAAGATTACTTTATTAGGAAAGATGTAAAACATAAATAAAAATTATTAACTTTCAATTTTAAAATGTAACATCTTGAAAAATAAATGTCTTTTAATTTTAAAATGTAGTAACATCTTGAAAAATAAATGTCTTTCAATTCTAAAATGTAACATCTTGAAAAATAAATGTCTTTTAATTCTAAAATGTAACAGCCATCTAAAATGTTGATATTCATTTCAAAATTGAATTAGCCATTTAATATGTAACGTTTTCGAGCCCATCACTCCAGACATTATATATAAACTTTTAGATGATGATCGAAATATTTAACTCTCTAAAAGCCCAAACACATATCTTCAAAATACCAACTACTGCCGCCACCCTCATCGGAATCCGCCGCCACGACCACTACCACCGGTTTCTTTGAATATATTGATATGACCGGTTTCTGGTTTAGGTGGTTTTCAGTTAGGTTGTTTAGGCGGGTGGTTTTGGGTTCTGTGTTATGTGCTTGAGATTCAACTCAATTTGGTTCGTTGCTTTGGGTGTTCTTAGATGAACAACTAGCCGATCGGTTTTTGTTGTTTTTGGGTTTATGTGTGAGAGAAGATCATATGGTTGATGATGGTAAGTTGGTTTTAGGAAATGAAATAGTTCTGAGGCCTTTTTATTTCTTAATTTTTTTTGGTTCTTTGCTATTTTGTTTACTTTGGTCGTACGATGCTACTATTTATAAATATTCGATTATAGTTCAATAATTTGTTTGAGGCCATCAAAGTTGTTAATTAAAATATAAATGGCACGATAGTGAGGACTTCTTGAGTTTTAAAGTAACAGCACATGTTATTCGGTTCACTTAATTGACCGGAAAATATTTTGGGTTTAGACCCATACATATTTGAATCTCTTTTTTTCTTTCTATTTTGCACTTGAATCATAAGATTTTGTGACAGAATTTTGAGGTTTGAACTCTAGTGTTTGTTGATCAAACTTTGGATGGTGATACATATATTTGGTTGTGATAAGAATAGTGTTTCGAACTAAGATGGTTTTATTTAGGTTTAGATTTTGTGGATTTGTGACAGATAATTACGAGACAATGACGATTAATTATAAAGCATATAGTTAGAGTTACGTTGTTAGTGTGAAATTTTTCCTCCAAATTACAACTGTTTTATATAACTATCTATTGATCCTTATTTTAATTGTAATTTTAAAATTTTACAAAATTTAACTTTTAAGAAAAGTTTTGGAGTTTTATAAATTTTGTAGATATGGAATTACTACTATTAAATATTTTTTGGGAGTTCTGAAATATTATTATTTATTACTTAGTATTTTAAGCTACACCGTATTCAAAAAATATAAATAACATGATGACATTTTTTAGCAATCCAAAAAAAATAACAAACTCACCATTGATATTGGAAGTATTGAAAAAAATTCTGGACAAAAAGGGTTGTGGTGTTTTTTGACACAAACCGATATTTTTGGAGGTCTTTTTGGTTACATCTAAAAAGCAATAAAAGGATAAATACAAGGCAAATAGATTTCTAATTTGAAGTCTTTAGAAAGGATATCAATAGTCTACCCATCAAACCAGCTTTTATAAATACATCTATATTGAACATAAAAACACAACAAATATCACCATCATATAAAACTCCTCACATACATTTCACAGATTCTTATTTAACAGATTAGGATTGAATATTTTTATAGCGTATAAAATATAATGAACACATGTAATTATACCTATATGCAACATAATTTGACCTCGTACCTCCATGCGGAAGCTCTAAATTACGAGTACTTTAACCATGGTGACGTGTACTCTACAATATGACATTATTAATGTTTGATAGGGCTTAAAGTATTATAATCTCAAATATCGTTTTTCGTAAAATGTTTATAAGGAGTTTGTAACTCCTGGTTAAAAGAAGTTCTGAGCATTAATCGGTCAATTAATCTTATAACTTCTTCCATATGCATAGTGGTTACATGACCATAATCATGGTTATTAAGTTAATGTTGAAATCATCCATTTAATATGTTAAGGTGGTACAAACCAATTAATGTTGAAACCTGCTTTTTAATAGTATGAAACCCTTATCGCTTTATATAAAAAAATTGATTTGTGAATTATATATTTATATATATATATATATGATTGACATTGATAATCCATCTTTAAAATTTTAATCTAAAAATTTATGTTGATTTGTGAATTCTATATATACATTTAATATGTTAAGGTGGTTACAAACATTTAATTCGATAAGTCAAATCTTCATTAATCGTTAAGGTAAAAATATATTTTTTAAAAACAATTAGGTTCTTTATTATTTTATTCGATTATTATATTGTTAACGAGTTATCTTTTTTAATTTGTTATTTAGATGAACCCGAATAGCGTTGACAAAAATGATCCAAATGATGTTCAACTTCAAGATGAAGACATCATGTACGATATTGATCTTTACTTCGTTAGTGTCGTTATAATTACTAGGAAGGATCTAAATTATCCTATCAAAAGAGATGTTAGCTTTTAATGCGGTCGCTCAAATTTGAACCTTAGGTTATTTGGATGTGAAATAGTTGCATCGGTGTGGTTTATAGTTATTTTAATTAAAACTTGTCATTATTTCGTAAAATTATTGTTAAAAAAACATATAAATAAACAACGTTTGTTCGTCATAATATTTAGTTACCGAGTACTCGCCACCGCATTGCGCGAGTACCCGGTTAGTTTCATTTAGACAACCAAGTGACTCATAAAGTCATTAAAAAAAATTAGTTTATTCATTTTTCTAATTGATTACTACGTATTTTCTTCATTTGTCTATTCAAAGTCAGTTTTTGTAACTTTTTTTTAATTTTATAACCTCTTTGACATTCTTTTATGGAAACATGGGCATCTTTGTTTTTCACTTTTTCTTTCCATTGTTCACAACACCTACGCGTCACTACTTATATACTTTTTCACAACTATATTCAACTGATAAAGTCCCTTTATAAAGTAGTAGCATATTATATATATATGGCATATAAAAGGTGATTTAATCGTCAGCCGTTCAGATATCCTAATATAAAGTTTCATGTCTGAATCTTACTCGATAACATCTTGGGCTGATCATAAAAACAGTTCAACAAGGATCACAAAAATAAACGACATACATATGAGTCAATGATTCGTCTTTCTCAGACCAACGAAAACAAAGACACGTGTTTAAGTTCAATATCCGAATATGGAACAGTTGACATAAACATATATTATTAAGAATCATCGCTCCGACAACGTGAACCAATGCCTTTTGTGATGAAAAACATAAAAAGAAAAACGCTGTATAAAGTTTAAGATTTGATAAAATCTCCCTTTTAGAAAATAAAGAAATTGATAAAGGAAATATTTTCGGCAGATCCACGTTTAAAGAGGGTTATTTCACTTGTTCTTTCCTTTATTGGGTAAGGAACAATCTTTATGTGTTACTTTTTGACATTTATCAGTATAATAACATTCATAGCGCACTAAGATTTTCTATTGTCATCGATTGCTATAAACCACTCGTTTTAATTTATCAACGTAACATGTTTATAAAACTTAACTCGCTTTATAAAATACGCATACGTTATTCCTAGAGCACAAGGTACTCTATGATGTCGTGGGAAAATTTACTTTACTACGTCTCTCACTTTTTCATATAACACCAAAACGCTATCACACCACAAAAAACACCCTCTTTTCATTTCTGGTAGAGTTTTGCTATATCCTTCTACTTCTATTCTACTTACCTCCAACAATACATAAATATAAAAATATGTTTTTTCTCCATTTATTCTCTCTCTGCATCTAAACCGTTAATTTTGCCACATGTCAGCATCTTGTGAGTAAGAAGATAAGTAGGAACAAATTGTAAGAGGATAAATCATTTCTCTTTTTGGTGCCATGAGACAACCTCTGGCCCATTTAATACACACTAAAAAACACCCACGACAGGCTACTGCATACAACACCCACCCTTCTGGCACCAAAATTTCCGGTACTGGTGTCGTGTCATGAGTGAGTTAGATGAGTCATTGGGGCCCAAGCTCAGGTCTGAGGGCTTTGGTCCAATAGGGTTTAGGTATGACGGGGTGGTTTTAAAGAGTCGACTCAACTTAGCCCACCTAGGTCAGAGAACCAAGGTTGAAAATTTTTTGAATCGTGAGCCGGGCGCTTGACTACCTTGTAGCTTGTAATCGGTCTAGGTGGGATTAATCGGATTGGCATTTCTAGCAAATTTTAGGTATTTTCGGCAAGTTTTGTGTATTTTCAGCGAGTTTTAGGTATTATTGGCAATTATTTTTTTCCTAAAAACGAACATGTAATAGATTTAAACCAGTAATTATAAGTGATAAAAACCAAAAGTATGACGGAAGTTTTAGTGTACTTCGGCAAATTAGAAGGTTCCTTCCGACAAGTTTAACCACACAATGACCACCGATGATCGCCGTTGATCCACGGTTGTACCATTTTGTTGTACCCAGCTACATAAATCGCAAGCTCAGTGGCCTTGTAGCGCTAGACGTGATTAATCGGCCTTGTAGACATTTTTTGCATACATTGGAGGATACGACCAGCTACCGATACCTGATTTATGACGATTCATATGGCCCAAGTCCGGTCCTGTGGCTTTTGGGCCCATAAGGGTTTAGGGTTTTATGTTAGCTCTTCTCAAAGTTATGTTCTATTAGTAAATAGACATGCATCTTGTGGTCATTGGAATTTATTCAATCAGACAAATAATAAATCTCTTTGGTATTTTACATGGTATCAGAGCTTTAGGTAAGATCCACCAACAAAAATTGCTATCTTCCGGTCATCGGCTACTTGCCGGTGATCCGGAGGGATCTTTTTTTAGCTTTATTGTTTTTGTTTATTTAGGAATTCATTTTTGTATTCCAATCATAAACCTTCAACCCTAGCCATTAAAACACATAAAATATGTTGAGCCGCCTTCGATCAACCATATTTTTTTTTCTTTTTCATCTAATTGTTTTTGTTGACGAAGATCATTGTCGTTGACAACAAAGTTGACCACCAAATTGCCGCTCCCTCCTAAAGGCAAAGTAAGCCATGGCGTAAAAAAAACGTCATAAAAATAGAGGAACCCGCGAAGCAGTATACAATTATGTTTTCAAATACAAGTTCATCTCTGTGCAAACGATCAACGAAGAAGAGAAGAAAAAAAGAAGAAGGAATAAGGCGATTTCAACATTTTATCCAGTTTGTCCGTCCAGAAAACTCCCGTTCAAACTGCGAGGGAGTGTTAGACGAGTCATTGGCCCAAGTCCGGTCTGTGGGCTTTGGGTCCATTAGGGTTTAGGGTTTATGTTAGCTTATTCTCAAAGCTATGTTCTATTATAAATAGACATGATATCTTATGTAATTGGCAATTCATTCAATTAATAATAATAAATCTCTTTGAAAGAATTACCAAAAGCTACACATATTAAACCCGAATAACCAAAATCGACACTATTTTATCCCGTTACCAAAATCCACTCATCGAGCAAACTAAACCCAATAAAGAAACATGACGAGCAAATCATTTTGCTCGCCATACCCTGTTTTGCTGGCCATGATCCTTTTAAGAAAAACTACATGGAAGCATATTGCCAATTTGTTGCTAACTTTATTACTTTTGCTCGTCAACAATTAATGAAGTTCCAACCATATGTGTTTGCTTTTGTACATTAATGCCACATTTATTCCCACAATGTTTTGCTTCGCCAGTTACATTTAAAAAAAATGACCCATATTCTCGGTTTTGCTTAGTCATTTAACGTTATGGAAGATCACGAGCAAATTTTTGACAAGCAAACCAATTTGCTAGCACTTAAACACTTTCATTAATACGGTGAGCAAATGAAGATATTTGCTTGCACTTCCACGTGACACAATTTTAGCCTTGTAAACAATTAAATACTAACAGATGCAAATAAGATGCGAGCAAACCAATTTGCTTGCTATGCTACTGTCCCCACAATTTAGAGACCTTATTTACAAATATATAAACGACAATTATAAATAGGCGAGCAATCAATATGCTCATGACATGACCACGTGAAGCTCTATCTTAAAAACTTGAAAAAACAAAAAGGCACGTGTAAACATCTCAATCATGGCGGGCAAATTAATCATGGCGCGCAATTTATATTAACAATTCTCGTAGAGTAGTTTTGGTAAAACATGTTCTAGGGTCGTTTGTTGATAATCACAATTCTATGAGTCAGACTCTTAAATTTCCTCAATCTCTTTGTCATTTTACAGAGTGTCACGTTTGAGATGACGCCAAAAACCCACTACCTAGGTTACCTACCTCAACCCCTCTTGCACATGATAGCTATAGGGTAAGATTGGCCTCTATAGAAGGATCTGGAACCGGATCGCTGAGCGGTTTGCTGAAGATGGTTGCTGAAGAATGTTGCTGAGCTTACTTTTACATGGCTATATAAACTAGCAATTCATTTAGTAGCTTATTTTTTTTTTGCATGCTCATTTAAGCTGTGTCACCAAACGAACTTATTTTTAATATAAAAGCTTATTTTTCTGAAAAAATAAGCTCATGCTATAAAAATTTCTGATAAGATTCGTCGCGCCCAAAACATACCCTTTAGTCCAAATAATATTCAAACATTTTCATTTGGTTAAGGACAAAATGTAATTCACATACCCTAATATTAAGGATCATGTGAGTATCATGTATGTTATCTTTTTAGCCAACCACATTGATTAAATTTTAAAATAATTGAGATTAAGGTTTGGTTTCGATTTCACCTATGTAGTCGACATGTGTAGATTATCGAATCATATTTTGTTTGAACTTATGATGAACATATACACTATGTGTGTTTAGTGATTGTGAGTTTAAAATGTACTATAGTAAAGAATAGGGTAACATGTGATTTGATGATGGCCAAATCATGAACAAATGATGTTCCATATATACTTCCATGTTGGATCATGTATGTGTCTTGGTTTTGTGGCTAACGGCTAAATTAAATTTTCACAATCATTGAATTAATTGTATCCGATTATAACCTTTAATTTCGACGTTTTGCAGTTTGTGCCATCGTATTCTACAGTCTCGACTGTCGCATCGTACATTTTAGTATTAATTAGCTGAGTAATTATGCATAAACTTTTACCTTGTTATCAACTATCAACCATTAGAAGTTCATTTTACTTATTATGTTGTGAGAAATAAAATCCATTTCACAAATTTGTATATGTTTTAATGTTTATGCATCTAATGATATTTTTGAACCAGTCTCTCCAATATGTGACAGCGTGCGTGATTTTATAAAACCAATTTTCTCCATAATCCATTCTACCATAATTCTATTGTATTTTTGTTACATATTAGGGGTAAGGTGTGATGATAATTTTAGATATCTTATCAAATCGTATATGTTTACTTTCTTAATAAAATATTTCGACCCTACAATGTATGAGTATTACGAAATCCTTATTGACATAATTTAAGAAGCAAGAACAAAGAGAAATTATAAATGAATATTTGTTAATGTGATGAATTTTTTGTTATAAAACGTGTAAATATGACAGTTTTAATGCATTAAGTTGGTTATAAATCACAATCGGTACTGTTTTAGGCCAACAGTCACAGTGGTTTAAGAAAACTGGGTAACCAAATATAATCGGATTGGGCCGGGGCAACTGCCTGAAACCCCGCTGAGACTCCCCCCCCCCAGCCCCCCCCCCAAGACCCTAGCAGGGGCGGCCTCTCTTAGACCCCCACCTGCTCACTTGGAAGTGGGACCCAAACAAGGGGCGTTGCCCCTAGACTCGTGCGTCTTTGTCGTGGTGGAAACATATTAGCTCAAACGAGTGTACACTTCACACTTCCTCAACTACTCACATCCCCGAGATTGAAACGAAATCGCCATTAGTCCTCCATTGTAAATTAACAATCCGAGATTGATATGAAATCATATAGTCTCTTTAAATTGCAATTACTTTAACTTAATCGATGATATTAAAATCACACAAATAGTTCTAGCATTATGATTGTATCTACTGAGATCTGACAAGTGTTTGTGATTTTCTAAATCCAAACTAGTTTTCATTCAAAGGATGTTGGAACAAAAAAATAATTTTCAAAACAAAAGTTGTTTATTTAAGTTGGAACAACAAATACAAAAACCAAAAAACAACAACCGCACTTCCTCTGCGGAGCGTTTGGGTTTTACGTTAATTTATGTATTGCAGCGAAGAGTTTGTATAACCATAAATATATTTTGAAAGCTACATCAGGCCAATCTGTAATACTACACGTTTGTTTGAATTGTATAAATAATTTGGAGATCGTTTTAAGAACAAACGACCATATACAACTCGCATGATATATATGCTATAAATTACATGCAAAACATCCTTGTATTACTGTTAAACTAACATTAGGTGTAGTAATAGTATGCAACTATCATTTGCCTTACATTTTCCTCTGGTCGAAGTATTACTAGCAATCTAACTCGATCTTACTTTTTTTGCATCATCTAAATGTTGAAAACCTGCATACTTAAAGAAAGAAATCAGTACCTATGACTTGCAGCTATAGAAGTATAAAAACCATTTGTCAATTTATTTTTTTGGGTTTTATCACTACATGAGCCTACTAGAAGTATAATCACCACTCGTCAATTTATTTTTAGGTTTTATCACTCACATTTAAGTTACAAAATTTCTACAAATTTCTTAACCATAGATAAAAGCATCTTAAACTATAATATTATGCACCTGAAACGTAAAACACATGGGTCTGGAGGGTGTTGGGATTGGCGTTTAGAGGGTCATTTATTGCACATGCAAAAGAAAGCCGAACATCACTGACTAAGCTATCTAGCATGATGCAATTCATCAGTACAACAGGTTGTCTATAAAATACTGTAAATAATGTTTTAAGTTAGTTGATTATGTATATACAAAAATGTGGTTAAGCTTGATTATGCAAGTTTTAAGTGTTCATGAAAATAAGCCACGCAGCATGATTAATTGCTAAAGATATACAAAGTGAGGGTCCATTTTTTATTATATCTGAGATGAAACTGTTATTACTATTTTATACAACACTAATAACCAATAACGGATAACCTATTAAAGAAAAGGAATCAAGATAGTAGCATCACCTTTTCATCATAGGAGTTTTTTGTTGAGCGATCACAAGAAAAGACTTTTAGCTTGAAGTCGCTGAATCAATCTGTTAGCCCGCCGATGCAATGCTTCGGCCCGCCGTTCGAATGCATCAGCCTTCCTGAAACACATGACGTGATTGGTAAGCGACACGACTTAAGGGTTGTATGGATAAGCTCTATGAAATAGCTCCGACTTATTTAGAAGAAAGTCTTATTAGTTTATAACTAAGATCCAAAATGGCAAAAATATACATACCCAAACACCTGAGATGACAAAATATTAGGCCCGGTTTGTTGTTATACCTATTTCTATTCCGGTTGAAGTTCATGTTCAACAGTGCAATGTTTCACTCGAACTGCAAATGTGTTGGAAAGTCGATTTCCAAAAACTGCAAATTCCGTCCTATTCTGCCTGCCATATACATAGCTGCAAAAAAACATCAATAAAAAGTTTCAGTAAACTCTTATTGACTCTTAGCCATCTTAGTGTATTTAAAGACGCATAATAAGAACCAACCATTATCCAGCATTATAACATAAATGTGAATGAAGACTACAATGATAATTTACTGCAACAACGGTCAAAAAAGATTAAAAAATTCAACCACCCCCACATTCACAATGTATCTAAAGATCGCAGAAAGGACAACATAATAAATCATAAGAAGGAGAAAATTAAATAACCTCCAAATTATATAAAAAAACATCATTTAAAGTTGCTTTTTCTTAAATTTCATCAACATAAAAAATCTATTGAATCCTCATATCCACAATACATCTGACAACGTATCAAAACAAAAAAAGAAAAAGCCAAACAACCTAGTCATAAATAACATTCGTACAGAAAGCACGACATAATCAACTCTTTAACCAACAATGCATTAACAAATCACAACTAACCCATTGGAAGCCAAGTTCTTTATCTATGAATTCAAGTGGCCTAATTCAAATCTGATACGGTGATACCAGGTTAATAGTAAACTTAAATATGATTTTTTTGTGAGGCTCAAATCTGCTACTGTGGGAACCACATGGAATAGTTGCCATGGCTGCAACCACACCTTAACTGTGGGTGCCCAGCCATGATGCGGGTGCCCGTAAACAATGCCCCAAAAAAAAGATGTAGATAGTAGTCATCATTGCCTCTAAGCATAACAACATTATAATAAAATATAACAAAAAGTGGGATAACAGATGCAAAAACAATAAAAACACAACTCGCCACTCAATCTCAACTATCACCAAACAACATGCCCCATATCTCACCCCTTGGTAAATGAGCCACACATAGAGAAACAATCCAAAGAATACAATCACAATAGCCGATTTCCTAGTATAGCTCAGTAGGCAACATTTAGAAAAAAATATACACCACGCCATGGCTCAACCTTGACTAGATTAGCCCTGCCAAGATATGGTAATCTCAGCTAAATACATGATCATATAACCAATGACACAACGGACCAAAAACTTTTTCCTTGAAAATTTTGGTTTCTATAGTATGAAAATAACCCACAAACGTTAAAGGCTTGTGACTATAATGCGCTGGTTAGGTCCGCTGGCCAAAAATAAAATCTGAAAACAGAGCAATTTTTTTAGGACAAACCTGACATTTACGCTACGCCAAATAAAAAAGTTTGAATCGTTAAATTTGGGTAGCTACGGTGGTACTCCTTAACTTATTCTGCTTCATTCGTTGGTCACAACGGCTATCTCTTTCAACCAACGGCCGTACTTTGGGATAATGGATATTGAAAACGTGAATAAAACTCGTAAAAAATTAATAAACTTCACATAAAACTTCAACTGTCGCTAATGTAATGTACATATTCAATCACTCATTATACACTTATCTTGATATCATATGAATGGCAGTGGTGCCACGAAAACGCGCGACCGGCAAACATCCATGACTTTCAAATTGTTTTTTCAGAACATGTGATTATAAAGTGGAACACCTGTTTACTTGCTCCAAAAAATAGTAGTCTCCCTCTTATCCGTAACTCCAATAGCTTTTAATCTATTATCAAAGTTATAGTCATCAGTGATAGCTTTATCAATTGCTTTTGATATGCACATCTACACAACTAACTTTCAAAGGATCTCAACTAGATCAACTTCTAACCCACCAACTAAGCAAGGAGCTTAATGTGATTCCACACTGGTAAAGATCTTAACCGGAATCATATCCAACCCACCAATCCTACTTATATCTATACCAACGTCACAAACAAAAATGCTTATCCGCCTTATTTTTTAAGTAAATGAATACATAAAGGTGTTTCGCATACCTGATTAATGGGCGTGCAGTCAATACAAGTAACGTACCATGTAATGAACCACGTACATACGGCGTTCCCCATTTGTACAGCTTGGAGAGTTGACGACTGAGTTGTCCTTTTTTCAAAAGCGGCTCAGATATGTGGCAATCGAGCTTATTTTGAGCTAATAAGCCATGGCGGCAATCACGGTTGCACATGCTACTTTTTCAAGTAGCAATTACCAACCCTGATGCCCTAACCAAAATGAAATACCTAAGCAGCTATTCCCAAACATCGATTTTTGCCCACAGTTTACATTTCATCATCACGACCTCTTCATTCTTACCATAAAATCAATGATAAGTATATAAAATTCCCCCATAAAACAAAGAACAAACAAAGTTTTCCAATGAAAATACATATCAGCTTTGGCTACCACCGAAATGCCAGATCATAATTAAGATGCTCAAGGAAACACACATGGCTAAACTACAATATTCATACAAAATGCACACAACAGCTATAAAAGCAGCCTTCGCAACCACACTTATATCACACGCGACTACAACTTATAGCAACCACATCTATATACAACTTGTGAGTACATGTTATACAAAATTGACACACAACGTATGCACATACAAAAGGGGAGCAAACACCGCCATGGTTGCAAACACCGGTTGCATTTGTTTAAATGTCGTCCGGGATGCCTGACCAAGATCCGGGTCGAACATAACCCACCGCCAACGGTATTATAATTATTATAATTATAACTTTATATTAAATAACTGTATGCTTAAAACTTACGAACCCTCATTATAAACGCATGATAAAGGGCAGTATTTGCAAACGGTATGCAAGCAGCAAACCAGCAATGCTCGTGTTAACAAAGAAGTCAAACCGTTTCTGAGTCAATGCACGCATAGCAAGCATTTCAGATTTTCCAGAACCCACACTCACAGACAAAATCGACACTATATCTATAAGGCTCAGGTCTGCAAATATAAAAGCCAAACCAAAGACCACTATAGGCTCAGATAGGCTAACAATTAAAGAAACAAGATCTATCTGCCATGGCTGCAACTGAAACAATTGCTTATCCCAATTAACGCGGAAAATCTCAGTTCCATCGAAGATCCGTTCATTACTCATCACCAGCCTCCCACAACTGATATCGCCACCGTTCGTTAGATCGAATTGGCAAGAAGTCAAACCGTGCACCACACAGGAGCCTCACAAAACTATAGACCCAAAATTTTACTAACCAAAGTATTTGTTCGAACCGAAGGTTATAGATTTTATCCCGTCATTTGCGCGGAAATCAGTAACCTGCCTCGCCAAGGTACGGACAATTTCAAGGATAAATCCGCCATGGCTGTAAAGCTACGAACCTGCCCCGCCAAGCCTCTAGTTGAACCTATTCAAATTTATAACAGCCTCGCAAAAACAATATCCCATGTATCCAAGATTCGACTGTCACATCATGAAACCAAACATCATCTTAAAAAACAAAGCCTTATGAAAACTAAAAAAGTTAACATCCATCATGACTGGAAACCAATAGTTTGCCTCGCCAAAACGCTGGCATCTACCACCAACCACCAAAATTGAAAACAAATACAATTAACTATTCACTCCCCCTAACCTCCTAAATTAATTTAGGCAAAACATATATGAAGAAATTTATTAATAGAAAAAGAATCAAACAAAAGCTATACCGATGGAGAGGAAGGAGAAAATATTGAGAGAAGATCTGGTAGCTTCCAACCGAAACCACATCAAAACGCAATCCACATATGCGAGATGAAACAACACCTAAAATCCATGAAAAAACAAATCGAACACAATCGCCATTTGGCCCATCGATGACCATATTCCTTCCTTCATAATCGAAATCATCTGCATAGCGATCTAAATTGTGGTGTGTGTAGGGAAACATGTACACTTTATTAATATAAATCGAATTATAATTCAATAAATAAATCAACAAAAAATTAAATAACAGACAA
This sequence comes from Tanacetum coccineum, assembly GCA_026074375.1. Lineage (NCBI taxonomy): Eukaryota > Viridiplantae > Streptophyta > Magnoliopsida > Asterales > Asteraceae > Tanacetum > Tanacetum coccineum. Next base: position 77,439 of record BQNB010008655.1, read on the forward strand.
AAAGGGGTAGAAGCAGAAGACAGACACTGTATAACGATAAGTAAATAAAAGCAAAGTAAAAGTCCCGTAGAACGAGGCCCGGTTTAACACGATTCCCTAAAACAGATTCCCGTCAGTTTCCCAGGTACAACGTCCAAAGCTGTGATAGGCCGACCTGACAAACTTCTTAAAAATCACAGTGAAGCATTCCGGACATTTCTGATCGAAATATTGCTTAAACATGGTGCTATGGAGCTGTTTTTTTTTGGATGTAGTAAATGAATAGAATATGGTTTATAGTTTATACAGAAAAACTTGTCCTTGTTTTCCCAGATTAAATATATACCATAATTAGAAGACAAATCTGTTAAAAACAATACAGATTTTCCAATATCTTTTATAACAAGTAAACAAAATTATTCTAGTAAATATTCTAGTAAGACTCGTTTTAATAAGTCTATATCTATTCCTTAAATAGATTTACAAATATTAAGTAAGACTTTTATATTTTGTGATTATCAAAACGTAAAGATGTAAAAAAATATTATTAATGTTTTTAGGCATTATATTTTATCAACAAACTCAAAAGAACCCGAATCACACCTACCCACTTCATATTTTGGGCGATGTAGGATACTTTCATATTCCCAGATTTTGTGTTTCACGTTTCCCACTTTGAGACATGATATCTCATTCATATTAACTCCATTTTGGACATACTTTAGCTCGTTGCAAAGCTCTCTTAAAGGAGAACGCAAAACTACAAGCTAATATAAATACATATAACATATACATATATTAAATAATGTCCAAAGTTTCTTTCCAACAATCCCTCACATGAATGGAGATCGATCGAAAACACACAAAAGTTTTGGTGAAATTTATGCGGTTAAGTCCTGCATAAGATAGGTAGGTGTGACCCTTTGAACATTCCCTTGTGAGATGCACTTAGCCTCCTAGATCTGAGTAGACGTGATGTCCTTGAACTCAGCTTTTGTTTACGTAGACGACAATACACACTCACACACGACTCTCCCCGACCTTATCAAGTCCTCATAGTCATGCCCGTTATGGTCATGAGCACTAGCTTGGTTCTGCAAGAGCTCTTAGGAATTGCGCCCCTCATAATTCTCTTCAAAACGATCCCACTTCTCTCTCACATAGGTGATTTCATCCTAAATCATTAAAAACATATGTTTTATGATTTCATCTTGAATCATTATGCTTTGTGATTTCTTCCTGAATCATTAAATCCATATGTTTAACCTCAACAAGTCACATTTGTTATAGGAATGGACTAGGATGTTACAATTTTAAGTAACACCCCATATTGACGTGAGTTCCCCCACATTTCTATGATTAGGTTGTCCTATTGAACGCAAATCTTGGGATCTCCAGTCAACAGGGTTAGGTTTTCCTTCATAGAAAGTCATTCCTTTAAGGGCTTTAGTCACATTCCTTTAGAACTCTCTAACTAACTCTCTGATTAAGACTTTCGTAAGTGGATCCGCGATGTTATCGATTGACTTTACGTAGTCAATCGTGATAACTCTATTTGAGAGTAGTTGTCTGATGTGTCGTTGTGCGTAGGTATTTTATGTATCAAGTTTTACTATTTATTTTATGCTGACTATACCTAAAAACAACACTTTAACGGGCAGTGTACCCAGTCAAGATGTAGCTTCGTTGGTAAGTAGGGTGTCGATCACTAAGAGCGAGAGCGTTAACTCCTAATTCTATCAGTATTTTAGATATCTATGTTAGTACTAAATTAATCTAACTTATTTTAAACCTAAGTTAACCTAAACTAATGAGAAGGGGAGTTTCAGCCTAAGAGACTGGCACGAGGTTTAGTTATCTAACCTAAGGTTATGATGACAAGTGATAACATCAAATAACGTCTATTTTATAACATCATTTATCCCATGATATTAACCCATTTTATATAATTATTGCAGAGAATTTTTACTTAATTGTTTATATTTGAGAATTGCAGTAATTATAGAGTAATTGGTGAAAGTTAGCAAAAGGCGCGCATTCTAGAGCTTAAATGAAGATATTTTAAAGATTATTGTTCTGAAGACCAATACGCCGTATCCATCAAGGAAGATATGGTGTATCCGTGCCTGCACTCACCAAAGACCACACAGGAATAATGCTCAATACGCCGTATCCAGAGAGACTCAATACGCCGTATTCAAGATATAGTATTTAAATATTCTAGAAGATATCAAACGTGGTCCCTAATCCAAGAAACCCCAATACGCCGTATCCAACTCCTTGGATACGCCGTATCCAACCGACTTCCAGACCTAATAAATAGAAAACTCAAACTCAAAAACGAGTTTTAAGTGTGCTAAATCATATTCTCGATACCTAAACCATAAAAGTCGATTTTTAGAAGAGAAGAAGAGCAAAAGAGGTCGAGCAATGCTATCAAATCCATAGGAGACAACATGTAATTCCATATACTTTAGTAATCGTTTAGATTTTGGTATCATTCGTTAACTCGGTTAGTTCACCTTGGCTAAATAATTACTCTTGTATTTATTATGACGTTTGAAGGCTAATACCTTCGGGTATTAGCCATTATTATGAAGATTTGAATGTTTGGTATTTGTTTATCTCGATTTCTTGATTTATCGTTGAATGCTTATTTATGTTTATCAATTTATACTTGTTTACGCGCTTTTGTATGCGACCTATCATTCAACTGGATCTAGTGAAATGAACCAAACGGATCTAGAGTCCGGGATAGCTCTCCATATAGTAATTTATACATCTAGAATCATAGTTACATAAATATTGTCCTTCTAAGTCTGTGTCTAGGATATGCTTCAGGCTTAACTAGTTAATTGGATATTGCCAATGGTTTATTGATCGTGTTGACTAGCAGGTGACCTAGATAATTCAACAAGTAACGTTCTGATTCCATTGGATAGTTGGACAAGTGGACTACTAGTGTATAAATTTCCATTAAGCGGTAAGTGGGTAAAGTCTTTATGAGCTAGGGTTTAACAAGATCATCATTGCTTTAATCCCTAAGATATATTATAATCAGCAAATAAGGATGCTTTATGCGGATGCTTTAATTGTGACAGAATTATTGTGTCTAGGTCTTAGGATGATGTAACGCCTAAGTCTTAAGAATGATATGCCACCTCGAGAGAAGAAATCATTGCACTTAATAAATAAACCAACTTTCTAATCGGATTAATAATGGTTAATACATTTTTCTATCATAAGGTTCGACCGCCCTTTTATCTTTTGTTAATTAGCTCACGTGGGTTAAAGTGCCTTGAATTGATTGTAGTCACCAACCAAACCGTGCCAGTCTCTCAGGCTGAAAACCCCCTTTTTCCTGTTAGAATTAGGAATTAGGACTGACATAGGTTAGAATAGGATAGAATTAATATAGATTAGATAACCAAGATATTAATTAAACTGATAGATTTAACCTCGCTTCAAGTGTTCGACATCCTACTTACCATGAAACTACCACCGACCGGGTACACTGCCCGTTAAAGTGTTGTTTTTGGTTTAGTAGGCAAAATATAAATTTAAAACTTGAATCAATAAAATATACATCACACAACGACACATCAAGTTTTTAGCGCCGTTGTCGGGGAGTAAAAATTAATCTTGATTTTTATTTGATATTTTGGTTTTTAACATTAGATTAGATCTAACCCTAGGATTAGTGTAATTTAGACTAGTGTATAATCTTGTATATTCTGTAAATTTTGTATATTTGTGTTTAATTGTTTGCGTATTTAATTGTTTTTCTTAATACACTGTTCTTATCGATAGCTGAATACGGCGTATCCACTTCCATCGGATACGACGTATCCAGTTCTCTGACTAATATAACATATTCTAATCAAAAGATTAATACGGCGTATCCACTTCCATTGGATACGGCGTATCAATCATCTGATAATAATTCTTTTCAATTCTCGAATTTAAAGCCCATATTTAAAAAAAATACCTTTCTCCCGCTGGTTCTACTGATAATTTTCTAGGTATTTTTCAGTAAGAATGACAAAGTTTATCAAAGGAGAGTTCGAGAAAATTAAGGATATTATGGTTGAAAATGTTTCGCTCACTTGAGATACACTATTTGATGCTTTCAACAATGAAGTCAGTAGATTAAGTGGAATGGATGACGATTTATTCACATATGAAATTGATGTTGCTAACGTTCCATGTAACTCAAAAGTTAATGATGATTCAGAGCATGAAGCTGATGATGAAATGGGATTTGATCCGTCTGATGTTGCATTTACTGAAAGGTTAGGATTGAAGTTTTTCAACTACAAGACAATGGATCATTATACTATGAAAGCATTATAGATTTACTGAATCAGAGGAGATGATGAAGTAGAGCTCACTGATGAGGAATCTTCTGATAATGAAGATGAAATTGCCAAATTCTTTAGGATCGACAATAATATATTTGATTACGAGACACCTCTCTGTTTGATATTTAATGAATTTAACTACCTTCTCAAAGTAGATCCGGACTTACTTAAAAAGGATATCTTGGGGTTTACAACATATGAAGATTATAAAGATGATTGGATCTACGAATGGAACAAGGATGTACCATGGGTTTATGACAAGACATGGCTTGGTAATGGAATATGGAAGGAACTGAAACCAGTTAAACATACTTGCAAACCTTTCAATTATAAAATTGGGTGCTCAGAATGGCCAACTTGTAGTTAGAGAGAGGATGGTTATTATAATAGAGGGAATTTGCTCGGAGCTTACCATATTGGAAACTCGCTCCATTACCAAGACCTTAAATGGTATGAAGCTCTAAAAGATAGTGAACTAAAATATGAAGCCTTAAAGAACAAAGCTATCATGGAAGGCTTGATGAGTGATGATGAATCAAGCAATGATTGTTGGAAAAGATGGAAGACCCATGAGATTTACTACCATGAATATGATGAAGGAGAATATGATAATAAAACTCATGATGATGGACATGAGTTATGTTGTATCAAAACTCGCAAGGTTCTAGTCTGCCAAATAAAAAATTACAAGATGATCAAATATTCATTCAATGACGAAGAAGAATATGTTGCTGTAAAAGAAGACGAATACAACAATATTACAATTACAAGTGAAGAGGCGTGCCAAGCATATCAGGAAATCTTTCGGATGATAGATTAAGGATGGATGGGTACACGCACCATGGAATAAAAGAGAAGCGGAAGAAAAGTCTAACTTAAAGACTTTGCTGTAAATAAAAGTGCTTCTCGGGAGACAACTCAGAATGTTATTTAATTTTGTTATCGAGTCTGTCTTCCTAAACTTCAATACGGCGTATCTGCTCCATACCATACGGTATATTGAATGTCTGGACGTTATCAGTATTTACTTTTTATGCACTTTTAAAACATTATTGTCAAGAGAAGCGGAAGAAAAGTCTAACTTAAAGACTTTGCTGTAAATAAAAGTGCTTCTCGGGAGACAACTCAGAATGTTATTTAATTTTGTTATCGAGTATGTCTTCATAAACTTCAATACGGCGTATCTGCTCCATACCATACGGCATATTGAATGTCTGGACGTTATCAATATTTACTTTTTATGCACTTTTAAAACATTATTGTCAATTCTGGCAATACGTCGTATTCACTAACCTAATACGTTGTATTCACCAGACTGACCCGTATTTAGTTTATTTAGTTTAAGTTTAAATTAACCGTAGATACCAAGATAAGGATGCACCAGTTTTTCCTATGTTTAATAAAGGACCTCGAGAAAGAAAAATCAATGAATATTGGTGGAGAATTTAAAAATCTGGAAATCTTGAAGTGTTAGAGTCTTGAAACTTCAAGGCGGTTGTTCAACATGAATTCTTGCTCATAAACGCAACTTGGAGAATCTACCGAGCAATTATCAGGGGAGTTTCTCATTCTAATTCCTTTTAAATTCCCGTATTTAATGTTTTATATATACAACGAGGACGTTGTATAATTCAAGTGGGAGGATAGAATTAGAATGTTTACTTGTCCTAATTTTTACAATAAAATGCTTAAATTATGCTCAATTTTTTTTCCAAGCATACTTTTGTGAAATTACATGTTACATAACCCGAACACAATAACCCTTGTTAGATATTGTAAGGATTTAACCTTTCCGTTTCCAAATCTTTACCTAAATTCCACAAAATATGAGTGTGCCGGTGATGTTGTAGACTTTAGAACTTGGCTTGGTATATATATTCGACACCATAATGATAAGTACTATGGATTTAGATGGAGTAACTTATTTAAATTGGTAAATTTTAGGATTACACCCAAATTGCCTTTACATGTTGCTTATTAACTAACTACACCGGTTAGTTAACCTCCCGTTTAAACCCTTTTCCACTCTCATCTTTAGAGTGATGATCCACTAGAACAACCGTAGAGCCAATCCTTCAGGAATTTACACCAACTATTTGTTTTGTTACACCCTTACACCTTAACCTACCCTGTTAGATTAAGTTTAATTTACAGTTGCTAGTTGATTAAAGTATAAAGTTAGTATTTCCAGAGTCTTGTGTCATTTTCTATCTTTGGTACGGTTGGAGATTTGCACATTGCAAATGGGAATTCATATTAGTAGTCAAAACTCATGTAATTTTACTACCGTCACAATTATTGGTGAATCCGAAGAACGAAGAACTATTGAAGGAATTATCCAGAATTATTATAATCGTGAAGATGGTAAAACTACACCGAGATTTTCAGTATAGTTAACAAAAAAATCAAAAAAATGAGAAAAATACAACAAAAAGAGAGAAAGAAAGTTTGAAGATAATCGTTTCACAAAGAGCATTACCGAAGGAATTACACGAAGGATCGATTATTCGTTGATACGTCTAAAAAAATCAACAATGTAGAGTATTGTATAAAGTGGAAGATATCGCCACTTGCCTTGTAGAGTATGTAAAGTTTTGGGATGATTAGAAAGTTGGCCGTTACGGGAACGCCAACTTAGGTTGTTGTTTTTGATCGATGATCAAGACGTTGTGAATAGTCGTGTCTTTGTCATAGTAACGGCCGGGAAAAAGTGTCTAGCAATTTATACTTTAGGCTTAATCTATTTGTTTCGTAATTTTTATTTAACAACAATTTATTTCCATCTAACCTAATGATTAGCCATGGGTTTTACGCGAATGAGGGTGTGATCGAGCGTGTATGTCTCCGTCGTTATAGCCATGTATGCATGTCTCAGCTGCCTTGTTGGTTTATTACTATTGGTGAAAGTTAAAAGGTTCCTACCCTATATCATTCTTTGAATGATCAACCGTAAGTCTTTCGATACAAAAACCATATTTTACCTTTATAAACTTGTTACTCTTTAGCTTTAGTGGTGGAGATGTGTATCCTTGCCAAGCTTATGATAGAATACTCGTCACGACCGAGCAATTGAGAGAATTAGTTACATGTTACCACATAGATTAGTTGAGTGATTTGAGTGTTTTCATCTTCCTATTTCGTGAGGTGTTTGGTTGTGTACTTGTAATAGATCAAATAAGTGCTTTAACGGAAAATATCCTTAGGGATACATTTTTAAAAACTTCTAAAGACTACTTGAGGACAAGTAGGATTCAAGTGGGGGGATATTTGATAACATCAAATAACGTCTATTTTATATCATCATTTATCCCATGATATTAACCCATTTTATATAATTATTGCAAAGAATTGTTACTTAATCGTTTATATTTGAGAATTTCAGTAATTATGGAGTAATTGGTGAAAGTTAGCAAAAGGCGCGCATTCTGGAGCTTAAATGAAGATATTTTAAAGATTACTGTTCTGAAGACTAATACATCGTATCCATCAAGGTAGATACGACGTATCCGTGCCTGCACTCACCAAAGACCATACAGGAATAAAGCTCAATACGCCGTATCCAAAGAGACTCAATACGCCGTATTCAAGATATAGTATTTAAATATTCTGGAAGATATCAAATGTGGTCCCTACTCCAAGAAATCCCCAATCCGCCGTATCCAACTCCTTGGATACGCCGTATCCAACCAACTTCCAGACCTTATAGATACAAAACTCAAAAACGAGTTTTAAGTGTGCTATATCATATTCTCGATACCTAAACCATAAAAGTCAATTTTTAGAAGAGAAGAAGAGCATAAGAGGTCGAGCAACGCTATCAATTCCATAGGAGACAATGTGTAATTCTATATACTTTAGTAATCGTTTAGTTTTTGGTATCATTCGTTAATTCGGTTAGTTTACCTTGGCTAAATAATTACTCTTGTATTTATTATGACGTTTGAAGGCTAATACCTTCGGGTATTAGCCATTATTATGAAGATCTGAATGTTTGGTATTTGTTTATCTCGATTTCTTGATTTATCATTGTATGTGTTAGATATTAGAAAAAGACTCGGTCACCCCGTGTATTTTACTGTTTATTATAGCTCGTAGTTTAATAGTTAATATTACGTTTTTCGGTTTTAAGTCGGGTACGTCTGGGATAGCTCTCCATATAGTCATTATACTTCTAGAATTATTGTTACACAAGATTGTTCTTTAAGTCTATGTTCTAGGTTACGCTTCGGAATATTGTCCTTCTAAGTCTGTGTCTAGGATACGCTTCGGGCTTAACTAGTTAATTGGATATTGCCAATGGTTTATTGATCGTGTTGACTAGCAGGTGACCTAGATAATTCAACAAGTAACGTTCTGATTCCATTGGATAGTTGGACAAGTGGACTACTAGTGTATAAATTGCCATTAAGTGGTAAGTGGGTAAAGTCTCTATGAGCTAGGGTTTAACAAGATCACCATTGCTTTAATCCCTAAGATAGATTATAATCAGCAAATAAGGATACTTTATGTGGATGCTTTAATTGTGACAGAATTATTATGTTTAGGTCTTAGAATGATGTAACGCCTAAGTCTTAAGAATGATATGCCACCTCGAGAGAAGAAATCATTGCAATTAATAAATAAACCAACTTTCTAATAGGATTAATAATGGTTAATTTAGTTTTCTATCATAAGGTTCGACCGCTCTTTTATCTTTTGTTAATTAGCTCACGTGGGTTAAAGTGTCTTGAATTGATTGTATTCACCAACCAACCCGTACCAGTCTCTCAGGTTGAAAACCCGCCTTTTCCCGTTAGAATTAGGAACTAGGACTGACATAGGTTAGAATATGATAGAATTAACATAGATTAGATAACCAAAATATTAATTAAATTGATAGATTTAACCTCGCTTCAAGTGTTCGACACCATACTTATCACAAAACTACCACCGACCAGGTACACTGCCCGCTAAAGTGTTGTTTTTGGTTTAGTCGACAAAATATAAATTTAAAACTTGAATCAATAAAATATACACCACATAACGACACATCAACAAGTAAAGTTATAAACACATACAAGAAGATAAACAAACGATAGAGAAGCGGTCGATAACTAATGTAAGGAAAATGTATCAACCATGAATAATCCGATAAAATGCAAGTTTGTTTAATAATGCAATGATTGTCTTATCTCGAAGGGCATATCATTCTTAGACTTAGGCGGTACTTCTTCCTAAGACCTAGACACGCTAATCCTGTCACAATTAGATGCATCTGTATAAAGCATCATTATGTTGATTATAATCTATCTTAGGATCTAAGTAATGGTGCTCTTACTAAATCCTAGCTCATCGAGACTTTACCCACTTACTGCTTAATGACTCTTTATATACTAGTAGTCCACTGTTCGAGTCCTTACCAATAGAATAAAGAAAGTACTCGATGATACCTAAAGGGTCACCTGCTAGTCCAACTAAGCTCACTATTCTAAAGGCAAAGATAGGTCAATATTTGTGATCCTATGATTCTAGATATATAAATTGCAATATGGAGAGCTATCCCGGACTCTTAGCCTACGCCTACAAACACTAAAGATTGGCAAGCACATTAAATAGAAAGACTAGACCCCAGTTGAAAGATAGGTCCACATACTTAAGCATTTATAATCGAATATAAATGATAAACATAAACAACAATCAACGTAAAATAAACAATCAGAAGATAAAACAATCCAAAACATTTAGATCTCATAAAACAGCTGATACTAAAGGTATCAGCCCATAATCATTGTAAAAATATACACGGTTTGATATATGAACGATTAAAATAAAGAAACCTTAATCGAACGTGTATTCGGTTGCATGAATATATCGAACGCGTATTCGGTTGCGCGAAGATTACAAGAGTTTTCCTATGATCTTGAGGCTCTTTTCTGACCTTTTAGGCTCTTTTATTCGTCTCTTGGTCGACTTGGTGGTTTAGGGATTCACTTGCATGCCTAAAACTGAGTTTAAGGTGTTCGATACGGCGTATTAGAACTTAATACGGCGTATTGGGTTGCTTGTCGTGGGCTCTAAGAATAAAATATTCCAAAATTCTTACGCAGGAAATTGGATACTGCGTATCGGACCTCTTGGATACGGCGTATCAGACCTATTTGGTACGGCGTATTGAGCTCCTCCGATACGGTGTATTAGGGTCCTTGGGTACGGCGTATTGGCTCTTTGGGTACGGCGTATTGAGCTACTCCGGTACGGTGTATTGTATATATTGGGTACGACGTATTGAGCTTCTTGGGTACGGAGTATTGGCTGAAAGTGTGCTTTTCTTGATATTTGACCAAAGTATAATATACGACGTATATACTGATGTGGATACGGCGTATTCTTTAAAGTCAGGCAATGGTCTTTTGATTCGTCAAAGTCTTGGATACGTCATATATGTCTAGAATAATACGGCGTATTTGCTGTCAGAAGTAGACTTTCTCAAACTCTTCATTTATGCTTTAAGATACGTCCTTTTCTCCGTCTTTTGCCAACTACTCAATAATTATTGCAAATAACAAATATAAACAATTAAGTACCAATTCTTGCAATAATTATAAAAAATGGGTTATTATCATGGGATAAACGATGCTATAAAATAGAATTAATTTGATGTCATCAAATATGAGAAGTCTAAATAATCTAATAGACTCTAAGATCGTTTAAGCTCGAGATGGGTTAGATCTCATCTAGGATTATAAACATCAAAGATTAACAATATGCAGCGGAATAATAACAATAAGAACAATGATGTTTAACAAGGTTTTATTATTCATACGTTTCCCTCTTTCCCCAAACACAATCTTAGGGCTACACCAACTAACTATCTAACTATGGTGTACACACACACCTTTTACTATTTAACTCTCATCAGTCGACTCTGCTATATTTAAAACCTATGTCTATGATCTCTTTATATAGGGAGAGATCATGACTTACAAAGGAAGAAAATCAATATGATAAGGAAACTAATTAAACTAATTTAAATACTTTCTTATCTTTATCTTGTAAAACTTTGAACAAATCTTCATAATTCTCCACCATCTTGTAGAATTCTGATATGCTAGATTTAGTCCTTATGTTTCATTCTTTTATTTATTTTGTCTCATCAAATCAAGAATCCCAACAATCTTCCCCTATTTGATGATGACAAAACAAACAAAGTCGTGTACGAACTTCATCATAAAGCCAAAGCTTCCCCTGAAGTTAAGATGTAATCATCTCCCTGAATGAAACAACACTTCCTTTGTAAACTGCTAACTGCTTCCCCTTAAGATAAACTCTCCATGCCAAACTCTCCATGCCAAGCTACCACAGGATCTATAAGTTGCTCTTCATATAATCATCTTCCCCTTTTTGTCTTCATCCAATGGGGGACTGTATGCAACTTTGATCTTTACAACCACACATCATATACCAAGACTTTTAATCCAAGCTTTCCACTGACTCAAATTA
>BQNB010008656.1:0-72377 GCA_026074375.1 Tanacetum coccineum
TCATCATCGATTTCAATCAATGATTCTAAATATTATGCAATTTGTTCTCGTAACTGCATTAGCAGCATTATAATTGCAATATATATATATTCTCTTAGTTTTAAATATGTCAGAGTTAACATTTGACATCACTAGTACAACCAATCCTAAAAATAGTAGAGAGAGGAATTCAAAGTACACAAATGGCTCAAAATGCAACTAGTTCAAATAAAAAGGTCGAGTTATGGTCAGGCCGAATAGACTTTTGCTAAACACACACACACCAACAACATAGCTCTAATCTAGAGATTGACACATGAACTATTGTGCAAGCTTTTGTTTCTAATTTTTTACTCATAAAGCAACAACAATCAAGATGAGGTTAAGCATCGTTTGTCCTTCTAAACTTTTGAAACTAGTTATAATGGAAGTATTAAAGTTTATTTGCTAACAATTCAACCAATATACTCATTAATGGTCCTTATTAAACTGAAGTTTCGTGGCTCCACTTCAATCATGCATAGCAAAAGATTGTGCATGACTATCTTCAGACAAATTTAAACTCAAGACAAACCAAAATAAGAACGTAACAAACAAAAATATGTATGCTTCTTTTAGGCAAGATTTTGAAACTAAAGACTTCTTGTGTTACCATATTGCTAGAAGTTAAGGCAAACAAAATAAAAACAGCTTTATTTTTTTATATTGGAACCACACCATGCATGTTTGGTTGAGATGGCCATTTTTCCAACGTTAATGATGCATTGGACACATGCATGAATGTTTGAATCGCGAGATTACCTCATAAACAAAGCCTTTTGGTATTTCGGTACCAAAACCGGGATTTCCCGCTATGGTACCGTACCGTTTTTATTGGTACCGGGTTATTTTCGAGCTAGTTTTGTAGTACCGGTACCGTACCGGGTAAAGAGTACGGGTACCGGTACGGTACCGTTTTTCCGGTGCTCATGCTCATCCCTACTCTAATCTAAACTGTTTTCACTTGAATAATCTAAAAAAAACCATATTTCAGGTTCGTATTCTGAAGTCATTAGTATGAACGTGCCTGAAAACTCTTTCTATTCGAATTAAAAGGTGCGAAAAATGAGTTTCCTTGAATATTATGCAAATAATAATGATTATGCGCTCACTACTATTCATATATAACTATTGAAATATTTTGTTATCAAGAATAAAATGAACAAATAAATCACTTCTAACAATTAGCAATTCAAACACAAGTTTCTTTGATGGGGCACAATTCACAAGTGATCGGTGGAGGCAGACTTTCTAATAAAAAGTTAAAGGCCGTGTTGATGTAAAAGTTTAAGGATCGATACTGTAAAATAAGAGAAAATAATGTAAGGATAGATATGTAATTTCCCGTCTGTTTGCCGTGGATGAATCATTTTCTACCGTGAATTAATCACTTCCCTTCAAAGAAACCACGACGAGTACGTGACCTCCCAAGGAACAATGGAGAGGTTGAAAGGGTTATTAACGACCGCATACGAACCGAAAATAACACCAGTATGAAAGTGATATTGACAATCGGAATTCTCGCATGCGGTCCTTTTTTATAGATTGCTATACCGAATACGATGCTATTTTTTGTGGTGTTACCTTAAAGAATATTGGCATAAAGTATATGTTTCTTAAATTCAAATTGAAGAATAATAAATAAGTACTTCTGTAATTTTGTTTTATATTTTGTACCATGGATTTTTTTTTAAGTTGCCTAGTTAAAAAAAAGTCAAATGGGCCGGCCCAAAGTGGGAGCCCGATGGGCCGGTTACTATAGCAACTACGTCAAAACGACGTAGTTTTAACCTAAACATACTATATATATAATATATATAACAAGCAGAAATTACCCGCGCGTTGCTGCGGGGCGTTATTTTTCGCGCGCTGTTGCGGGCCTTTAATTTTTTTTTAAATTTTGTGCGGGTTTATTGTTTCGATCTCATGTTTAATAGTTTGTTTTTTTATATGGGCATAAGCGTTGGGCTTCATGTTTAAAGGTTTTTTTTTGTTATACGGGGGTTTCTTTTTTTTTTCAGTTTCTCGGTATCATGTTTAATAGTTTCTTTTTTTTTCCCTTATATGAGTTTATGTCCCGCACGTTGTTTCGTGCCGTTATTTTTTTAGGTGTTATTTTTTTTCGAGTTTATTTTTTCGGTCTCACGTTTTATAGTTTTTTTATATGAGCTTATGTGTTGGGTTTCATGTTTAAAGATTTTTTATTTTTTTTTGCTATAAGGAATTTTTTTTTTAATTCTTTTATGGGAATTGGGTAGTAACTATGTGGTATATATTTGGGCTTATGTTTTTAGTGGGTAAGTTAAAGTGATAAATGTTTAATACGACCTAAAGATGTACGTTTGTGACCCTGTCGATTATTTTAAAGTTATTAGGTATCGAAAATGGTTCCGCGGGTATTTTTTTATCTGAATAACTCGATACTTTTGTAATATATATTTTTTCCCCTATTTTGTGCCAACAAAATTAAAAAAAAAAGCAATTGGGTCGGCCCAAAATCGCAGCCCAATAAATTGGGCCAAAGTGGGAGCCCAAAAAAATTGTTACCGTAGCAAGGGGGTGAAACTACGTCGTTTCCCACCCCCTATAGTATATAGATATAATGAGGTGAACAATGAAACTCCATCTCTAAATCGATCTGATCTACTACCTTTTTCGTGTAATGATTGCTATAACCCCTGTAATTGAGATCATGATTGATCTCATAACGAGCGTGTTAGGCGATTTTTTACCTTGAGAGCATAGGGATTAGATTTGATTGTTTTTTAATATTTTATTTTCCTTCAAAACCCTAATTTTACTCAATCGAGCCCTAAATTAATTTCTTTTCATAAATTGTTTTCTTTTAACCTGAGTTCGTGTTCTTTGCTTATTGGATCTGATTGATTATGGGAAGTAACCGATCTAAGGAGGATGAGGTCCAGAGGATCTCCACGTCTGTGTTTGTCACTAATTTCCCTGAGGTGTTTTCCGCGAAGGATTTGTGGAATACTTGCAAACAGTATGGTCAGGTTGTTGATGCCTATATCCCTAATAGAAGATCGAAAGCAGGTAAAAGATTTGGTTTTGTACGTTTTGTTAAGGTATTTGATACGGAGCGCTTGGTCAAAAATCTGTGTACGGTATGGGTTGGACGTCACAAACTTCATGCAAATATTCCTAGATTTCAAAGAGAGCCTTTGAACAAACATAGTAATCTTCACAATAATTTTGGAGAGAAAAGGGGCAGTTCAGGCGCTGGGAATAACAAAAATGGGGGGTTGTCAAACCCTAAAGGTTTCATGGTTTTTGATCAGGTACGTAAAGCTAACGGGAATTTTGATCGTCATCCATCTTATGTGGGTGTTGTTAAGCAAAAGATGATGTTCCAACAAACTAGAGATGACGATAACAAACCTTCTATTGTGCTTGACGATTCTTGTGTTCTTCAGTGTGATTATTCATTGTCTTTGACGGGAAAAGTTTTGGATTTTGGTTCATTATCAAATTTGAAGATGGTCTTGACTAAGGAGGGTTTTGAAAATTTTAATCTCAAGTATTTAGGAGGATTTTGGGTTCTTATTGAATTTTGTTCTAAGCAGGCGTTGGAAAAATTTAAATCCCATGTTGGAGTTGGCTCGTGGTTCTCTTCTTTAGAGTATGCATCCAACACGTTTTTGATAGATGAAAGGGTTGTGTGGGTGGACATTGAAGGAGTCCCTTTAAAGGTTTGGACGACTAATACCTTTAACAAAATTTCATCCAAATGGGGTGAGATGTTGTTTGAAGAGGACAAGAAAAACGTATGTTTGAATACTAAGAGGGTATGTATTAAGACTAAGCTCGAAAATAACATATTCGAATCATTCAAGATCATTGTTAATGGGAAAGTTTTTTGGATTCGTGCTAAAGAGGTATGCGGTTGGGTTCCTGATTTCTTGGAAGACGAAGAAGAGGGAGACGAGTCGGATGAGGATACATTTGATGATGAATTTGGAAAAGATAATAGTAAAGTGAATATGAATTTTAACTCAGAAGGTGAGAGTGACAAAGAGGAGGTACAAGAAACGATTTTTAGTTCACATAAGGTGGAATCTAAAGGGAGAGACGACATTTATAACGATGATGATGTGCTTATTTCTGATGATCCTTTTAAAATATATGATCTGTTAGAAAAAACAAAAATTGCAAGGTAATAATGTGGAGGATGAGATTTCGAATGGTTCTTTAAATTACCCTCCTGGGTTCACTCCCATAGAGGAGGGTGACAAGAAGTTTGACAAAGTTGATAAATTGAATAGGAAGGAACATGGGTATACTGAAAATGCAAATGAACAGGTTAATAATGTAGAGGAAAAGAGTAACAAGGGTATGTCATCATCGAAGGAGGAAGACAAGGAATCTCGATGCTCGGGTCATTTTAGACGTGTAGAAGGCCCTAAAACAGGAGGTTATATTTTGCAACTGTTAGATGATGTAGTAAAGGTGGGGAAAACAATGGGATACAAGATGGATGGGTGCGTTAGTTTTATAGAAGAAATCATTAAGAGTCGTGGATAGAACGAGTTTTATCAATGAATTTCCTATCTCTAAATATTCAAGGCCTTGCCCAAAAGGCTAAAAAAGATTGGGTTAAGGAGTTATGTATTAAGAATAAAGTTAATTTTCTGGCGCTTCAAGAGACTAAAATGGAAAACGTTGATAATTTTTGTATCAAGAATTGTTGGGGTAATCTTTCTTTTGAGTTCGTATGTAGTCCCTCCGTTGATAATTCAGGTGGTATTCTTTGTGTTTGGGATCCTAGGATGTTCCGCAAGCAGAATTCAACGGTTTCGGATTACTTTGTTGCTATCCAAGGTGTTTGGATTTCTAATGCTAAGAAATGCCTTATAATATCGGTTTATGCTCCTCAAGAGGTTTCTAAGAAGAAAATGCTTTGGTTTTATTTAAATCATGTGATTGATAATTGAAGTGGCGAAACCATCATCATGGGAGATTTTAATGAAGTTCGGTCCAAAGAAGAAAGATATGGCTTTATTTTTAATGATCATTATGCATCTTTGTTTAATTCTTTTATTTCTTCAGGAGGATTGGTGGAAGTTCCATCAGGGGGTGTGCTTTTACGTGGTGTCATAAATCGAGGAACAAAATGAGCAAGTTGGATCGGTTTTTGATTTAAGAAGGTCTCATGGGAATGTGTCCAAATATTTCTGCTATTACTCTTGATCGATATTTATCGGATCATAGGCCTATTCTGTTACGTGAGGTGTGTCATGATTACGGGCCTATTCTATTTCGGGTTTTTCATTATTGGTTCAAGTGGAAAGGTTTTGATGAATTGGTTAAAGATACTTGGAGTAAATCAACCATCGCAGATAATAATGCTATTTCTAAGTTCTTGAAGAAGCTGAAATTTTAAAGGAGCAAATTATGTTGTTTGTTAGAGCCAAGAAAGAAAGTGAATGCATGCAGAGGTTAAACTTAAAAGGTATGCTCATTGATTTATTAATTGATTAGAAAAAGGTTGATCAGGTGTTATTGAATAAGAGGTCGCAAGTGATGAATTCGCTTCACGATTTTGGAAAATTAGAGTCGATGGAGATAGCTCAAAAGGCCAAGATAAAATGGTCGATTGAAGGGGATGAAAATTCGAAATATTTTCATGGTATCCTTAATAAGAAAAGAAATCAAACTGCAATTCGAGGTATATTAGCTGAAGGTGTCTGGATTGATGATCCTAATTCAGTCAAGAACGAGTTCTTGTCTCACTTTAAGGAGCATTTTGATAGACCATGTTCGTCGCGTTTGATTTTGGATATGACTTATACGAACAGATTGAATTTGGATCAGATTGATGATTTAGAAAGGAATGTGACAAAGGAGGAAATAAAAAGGGCGGTTTGGGATTGTGGTACAGATAAATCTCCTGATCCGGAAGGTTTTACGTTTGGATTTTATAGAAGATATGGGGATATAATAGAAAAGGATATCGTCGATGTAGTGTCTTATATCTTTACAGAAGGTATGTTTTCTAAATGTCGTAATGCATCGTTCATTGCTTTGATTCCTAAAATGCAAGATGCTAAAGTGGTAAAAGACTTTAGACCGATTAGTTTGATTGGTAGTTTGTATAAAATCATTGCTAAGATCTTGGCGAATTGTCTTGTGATGGGTTTGGGTGATTTAGTTAGTGAATTTCAATCCGCTTTTATCGCTAATAGACAAATCTTAGACGGTCCTTTTATTTTGAACGAATTAATCCAATGGTGTAAATCCAAGAAAAAGCAGACTATGATCTTTAAAATTGATTTCGAGAAGGCTTATGACTCGGTTAGATGGGATTATTTGGATGATGTCTTAGAGAAGTTCGGTTTTGGATCGAAATAGAGGGGATGGATCCATAATTGTCTTCATTCATCTAAAGGTTCAAATCTTGTAAATGGAAGTCCTACAGATGAATTTCATTTACGAAGAGGTCTTAAACAAGGTGATCCTTTATCTCCGTTTCTTTTTATTTTAGTTATAGAAAGTCTTCATCTTTCATTTCAAAACGTTGTGGATGAAGGCCTTTTGAAAGGTGTGTCGGTGGGTTCGTCGTTACAATTATCTTATTTATTTTAAGCGGACGATGTTATTTTTATGGGGCAGTGGAGTGAATCAAACATCATCACTATTGTTCATGCTTTGGATTGCCTTCATAAAGCTTCGGGCTGCGTATGAATTTGCAAAAGAGTAAATTGTTGGGGATTGCTGTTGAAGATGAGAAAGTGTCTAGAGCCGCGATGAAGATGGGATGTTGTACTTTGAAGACGCCTTTTTCTTATCTTGGTATAAAAGTTGGTGGAATGATGACTCGAATAAAGTCTTGGGACGAGATTGAGGCTAAATTGCATTCTCGGCTTTCTAAATGGAAATTGAAGACCCTTTCTATTGGAGTTCGTTTAACTCTTCTACAATCAGTGTTGAGTTCAACTCTTATTTACTATATGTCTATGTTTAAAGTTCCATTTCATGTTTTTAAATGCTTAGAAGATATCAGACGTTAATTTTTTAATGGGGCTGATCCAAAAGAGAAAAAGATGTCGTGGGTAAAATGGAGTGGGGTTTTGGCTTCGAAAGATAAAGGAGGGTTGGGTGTGTCAAGTTTTTTTGCTTTAAATAGAGCTTTATTGCTTAAATGGGTGTGGCATTTTCGGTACGACAGAAACTCGCTTTGGACAAGATTTATTAAAGCTTTGTATGGAAACAGTGGAAGTATTGAAACACCATCTAAAGTCGCATATTCTTCTACATGGTTGAATATTGTTACTGAGTTTAGTATGCTTAAAAATCAAGGTATGGATCTTTTAAGTTTTATGAAGAAAAAAGTTGGTGACGGGCAGGACACGTTTTTTTGGGAGGAGGTATGGATGGGTGACATGACTTTTAAGTCTCGCTTTGCTAGAGTTTATGCTCTTGAGTCAGATAAAAAGATTACGGTAGTTGATAACATGAACCATAATGTTTTGGGATTCTCTTTGCGTCGAGCGCCAAGAGATGGAGTGGAAATGGAGCAAATTAGAGATATGATAGCGATCCTTGAAGGTGTGGAGTTGCCTGCAATGCACGATAGATGGATTTGGTCATTAGTGGGCTCGGGTGAATTTTCAGTTGCATCGGCGAGAAAGTTTATTGATGATCATCGTTTGACAGGTTCCCCACATAAGACGCGATGGGTTAAGGTGGTTCCTATAAAAATAAATGTCATGGCGTGGAAAGTCAGGTTTGATTTTTTACCTACTCGTCTTAATTTGTCCCGTAGAGGCCTCGAATTACAATCAATCCTTTGCCCGAATTGCAATAAGGAGGTTGAATCTACAAGTCATATTTTCTTTGCTTGTTCGATGGTGCGAGATCTATACCGTAAGATAGCTTCATGGTGGGAGTTAAGCTACTCGGAGTTCGATTCTTATGATGATTGGTTGGATTGGTTTCAAGTTCTTAGATTGCATTCGAAACATAAGGACATGTTGGAAGGGGTTTTTTATGATATGTGGCGGCTCGTATGGAATTTTCGGAACAAGTCCTTATTTGATTCAAGAAGTCCTTCCAAAGCGATTCTTTTTGATGATTTAGTTTTGTGTTCGTTCTATTGGTGTAGATTTAGATGCAAGGCTAGATTTAGTTGGGTTGAGTGGTTGAAAAATCCGAATCTTACTTTGTAATCTTTTCTAGCTTCTTGCTAGTTGTTTTTCTAATAAATTCGCCGTTCAAAAAAAAAAGTGTTATAAACATGTTGACTGCTGCATAAAACTGGTGCAAGGGATTTATCTTAACTAGGTTTGCAAGACGTAAGAAACTGATAAAGTTGCAACTAAATAAACAAAGCATTTTTTTTACCAAAATAGCCAAATGTGAAATCGGTTTTCTTGCAGAGACCATCAAGTTCCGACATTACAAAAACAACCAAATTGATCGCGCATTTGGTGTGGTGATCAGCGTGATCAACACGTGTCGTTTCCACGGCCAATCTTGGATTTATATAAAAACTTTAAAAAATTAAAAAACTAATATCCATATAGGTTCATAGCACGTTTTTAGTGATGATCTTTTTTTTTTTCAGTTATCACGTGGAAACAGTAACTAAGCAAAGGAAAAGCAAAGAAAATATATGAGTTACAAATTTAACCCTAGACTTTTTTATATAACAAACTTTATTCGTCAAATATTTACGAATATCTAGCGCATTCGTTAATAAAAAAATATCGTTGCGAAGATATCTAAATTACGAAAAAGTTTGATATATAAATATATATGTTTGCGTTTTTACAAAAACAACCCTAAACCTTTTAATATTTACAATTTTTTTATATAACAAATTTTATTCGTCAAATATTTAGCATATATCCAGCGCATTCGTTAATAAAAAAATACCGGCAAAGAGCTTTAAATTACTAACAAAACGAGCAGAATATTGAGATGCTTTTGACGTACGTACGATTTTATAAAAAATGTTAAAGTTTAACATATAAATATATATTTTTTGTTTTTACAAAAACAACCCTAAACCTTTTGATATTTATAATTTTTTTATATAACAGACTTTATTCGTCAAATATTTAGCAAATATGTAGCGCATTCGTTAATAAAAAAAATACCGTTGCAAAAAACTCTAAATTACGAACAAAACGAGCCCAATATTGATATACTTTTGACGTACGTACGATTTTAAACTTTTGTTTATGAAACTAAAAACGGCAACTTTTTATATTTTTCGTACGTCTACATATATATATATATATGTAAACGGTTTAGATTTTCATACGTTTACATATATATGTAGGCGTACGAAAGATATAAAAAGTTTCCGTTTTTAGTTTCATAAACAAAAGTTTAAAATCGTACGTACGTCAAAAGCATATTAATATTGGGCTCGTTTTGTTCGTAATTTAGAGTTTTTTGCAACGGTAATTTTTTAAAACCGATTTCACATTTGATTATTTTGGTAAAAAACACATAAACAAATAGGGAGTAGATTATAACATATTAAGTCATTGTCCTTACTTTAATTAGCTCATAATAGTGGTGATGAGTGATGACAAATTGACAACTAATAGTATATTATGAAGATGCTCGCATATACCGGGTAACCCTTTACCAAAAAAGAAGATGCTCGCATATATGATGTCATAGTAATATTACCAACTTGCTTAACACTGAGATCAGATGTGTGTATAAATAACACATGTTATTCCTGTTGTAGACCTTGTAGTAAATTAAGAAACTCGCGTTTCGTTTGTTTTTTTAAGAAAGACTTTTCATTTTTTTTTTGCAAACCTCTGCAAACGGGTAGAGGTTTTTATTTTATTTTTTGCTGATATAAATGCTAAGAAACACTTCTAAATTTTTTAATATTTCAGACATAAACTTTCATTTTTTTCCGATTCTTATCACTTCTTCAACACTTAGCTCCTACCACCACAATATTCATTTGTTTTCATATGTTTTATTCGTTTTTTACGGTTCGTACGTTTTTATACCGAAGCGATTCATTTTGTATGTTTTTTGTATGTTTTTCTCCGTTTTTGTACGTTTTCTTACCTTTCATTCGTTTTTATCCGTTTTCTTCGATTTTGTACGCTTTCGTCTGAATTTCTACGTTTTTGTATGTTTTATACGGTTTCGTTCGTTTTCTTATGTTTTCATAGGTTTTAGTATATTTTCGTCTGTTTTCGTACATTTTTGTTTGTTTTTCTACGTTTTTGTCCATTTTGTACGCTTGTGTCTGTTTTCGTTCGTTTTCGTACGTATTCTTACGTTTTAGTACGTTTTCTTTCGTTTTCATACGTTTTTGTCTATTTTTCTACGTTTTTGTCTGTTTTCGTATGTTTTCTTACGTTTTCATCAGTTTTCTTACGTTTTCATTCGTTTTAGTAACGTTTGCTTACATTTTCGTACGTTTTCGTCTGTTTTCATACGATTTCGTTTATTTTCTTACGTATACGTCTGAAAACGTACGAAAACCGACGATAGCAGACTAAAATGTAAAAAAACAGCCAAAAACTTACGAAAATGTAAAAAACAGACAAAAACGTACAAAAACATACAAAAACGTACAAAACGTGCAAAAACTTACGAAAACGTAAAAAACGACAAAAAGCGTAATAAAACGTATGAATACGTAAAAACATACAAAAACTTACGAAAACGTACGTAAACGTATGAATACGTACGAAAATTATAAAAACGTACAAAAACACTAGTGAAAAAGATAAAAAAAATAAGGAAAGAAGTACTTAATAGAACAAAAAATAAAGATAGAACTACATAAATCATCCTTGTGGTTTGTCGAATCTAACAGATTTGGTCCCTGTGCTTTTTTTTCATCAGGTTTTATCCTTGTGGTTTTGATCCATTGCGGGTTTGGTCCCTTGTGGTTTTGATCCATTGCAAGTTTGGTCCTTTGGTCAAATTAAGGAAATGTTGGTCAATGGACCAAACCCGCAAATGATCAACCACAAGGACCAATCCCGATGAAAAAAAAAACACAAGGACCAAATCTATTAGATTCGGCAAACCACAAGGACGATTTATGTAATTCTCTAAAAAATAAACGGTTTTTTTCTTGCAGATTAAAACTTTAGATGTACCTCTTATTTTGCAGACATGGTTTACAGATGAAGAGGTAAAACCTTTGAAAAAACAAACAAAACCTTAGTATAGATCTTGTATCAGTATACAAAATTTGAAGACGCACTAAACAATTGATAGCCCTATAAGATGTAACACATACTCATATTCGGATCGTTATTTGTTCCGAGCTGGTCTATAAGGCTGGGATTCAAGCTCGAACTGGATAATAGCTCGAATCGATCGAGTTAAGCTCGAACACTAGTTGCTTGATTAAAACTTTGCTTTTTGCAACTCTACCTATAACACAACAGAAACTAAAACCTCTAAAATCTTTTTTTACGTGAATCAAACAAAACCAAACCACAACTACACAAAAGTCATATTTCATCCGTTACAAAATTTTAGTTTACGATTTTATTTTGAGATGTTCCAAAATAATTGTTTATTTTTTATTTGAACCAACTAAAACGGATTTTAATAAGTACAGTTGATATTTGATTGGTTAAACCGTGTAATATTATCATTTTTTATTAAATTGGGGTTTTTTTTTCTGACAATAATTTTGAAAGAGCAATATTACAATCATATAAATTTTATAAAATAAAGATCACAGAACGAGTTGTATAACACTTGGATAATTGTTCTTTTCTTTCATCTACTATGTAGTTCTTTTGTAACAAATTATTTTATTACATATCATTGTGCGAACATTATTATATAAAATTTATGTGATTATAACATTACTTGTTTGCGAAATTAATGATAATACAGTGACAAATACCTATTTTGCTTTTGCTTTTTAAGACATTGGACCCAATTTCGTTTTCACCCAACAAAAAGCTAATGGCTCAACAAGCGAGTGGCTACTAAACTCGTATCTCGTAGCGCGTTACCAAACGTCCTTATTATCTCTTTCCTTATCTTATTACACGTGTACGGTTATGTAGCAAATAGATATGGAAAAAAACTATAAATACAGTTGTTGATAGCGTTACACAACAATTAATTCCACTGCACCAAAAAAAACAACAATATTTTAATTAAACTTTTTCAGTCAAGACTTTATAACAATGTTGAAAAAAAAAAAAGATTAAGAGGTCTAGGTAGCATAACTTGGTAACATCAAGTTTTGAGCCGTCATGTCAGTTTTTTCACATTCATATTCACATCCAAAAAAATCCTAGTAATCATAACTCAATAACATCACTTTTTGAGACCCACTTTTTTATTTTTTTCATCGCTTTTAAAACTAAATAAATTCATTTTCATTCATTAAAAATTAAAATTACAATTCTTAAAAAGAAATAAAAATAACAACCGGAAATTAAAAAAATAAATTACACAAACTTAAAACCAAAAATTCGAATTTTATTAAAAAAAACTACTCGTCGGAGTCGTCTTCGTTGTTCGGTTCCATCAGCATTTTGGTGCGTAACTTGGCTTTGATTTGATTTTTTTTCCGCAAGATCCAAAACGCGTCGTCGTCCGACAAATCCTTCGTGCTAAGGGCGAGAAATCGCAACTCCTCCAAACTTTTAATCGTCTCGTCTTTGTCTTTCGACGCCTCAAACGCCTTTTCGGCGGCCTCCCGTTTGAGCCGAAGCTCGTGAGACACAAACTCACCGAATTGGGACCAGTGACTTCCCCCGGTGCTCGCCGATGTGTCGGATTTGGTTTTTTTTTCGAGGCGTTGTTTGCCGGGGGGACGAGGTCTTGGATCGGCACCGAATAGCTCGTCGGTGTTAACCGTTGCGTGAAAATCGCCCGTTTCGTCTTCGGTTAAATCAACCGGCGCAACTTCGGGTGCGTCCCATTTTGCGTGTTGTCGCAAAATCGCCCAAGCTTTGTCGTGATTAAACGGTGAATTTTTATTCTCGTCTTGGTACATGCCCCGAGCCCGGCCCATCAAATCAACCTCACTCTCGCCACTTTTTTTCAACCGATGGCACCTTTTGTAGATTGCGTTGAACTTTTGGCAATGATGGTTCAAAGTCGTCCATTTGCTTGTCAACATATCCTTGGTACGTTTTTGGAAATTTTTCCGATTGAATTCGTGCATAACCCGAATCCAAAACGTGTCCTTCGCTTGTGACCGCCCGACGTTACGATCCTCGGATACCGCAACGAAACACTCGGCAAGTAACGCTTCCTCGTCCGAGGACCAACGTAAAGTAGTAACGTCACCCGTCGGTTCGGCCTCTTTTCCTTTTGATCTTTTGGCCGCGTGTTTAACTCGGGTTCTTTTGGGTTGGGAGTCGGTTTGTTGTGGAATTGAGTTTGAAGATTGGCTTTGTTGTTGTGGTGGATTTTGTTGTATGTTTTGGAAAGTTTGTTGAAATGCAAGAAAAGCTTGTTGTTGAGATTGAAGAAAAGCTTGTTGCTCGGGAGTCATCGGAGCTTGGCTAGAAAAGCCGGGGAATTGAGAATTCGAGGTAGACTCGGAACCCATCGTGCCGGCGTTAAGGAGGTTCCAAAACGAGCCTTCATTGGGAAAGTCGGCCATTTTTTTTGGAAGGATGAAGATTGTTTTAGGATGAAGATTGAATGTATAGGTTGAGGATGAAGATTGTTGAGGATGAAATGAGATATATATAGTGGGTAAAAATATTTAGAAAAAATAAAAAAAAAATTTGAAAAAACTAGCCGTTTGGGGTATTTTTTTTTTTTTTTTAAAACTAGCCGTTACCGGCTGTTTTTAAACAAAAATAATTTTTTTTTAAAAACCGGCTAAAATAGCCATTTTCAAATTTTTAAACAATTTTTTTTTTTTTTTAACAAAACAAGCCTCAACGAGGCGTTGGTGTGTCAACTCGGCCACCAACGCCGTCGTCCATTTCACGTCGACGGTACCGTAACGCCGGACCCAACGGCGTTACGGTACCCAACGCTCTAATTATTGTTTAGGCGTTATTTGATTATCAACTTTTTTAATTTGTGTAAATCGGTCAAATAAATTAGTCAATCGTGATCAACGACGATTAAAGATGATCAAACTCGTCGAAAATCTGTAAATCTTGCCGGAAATATCCAAAACTCACTGTAATCTTGTTTTAATCACTTATATTAGCTGAACATATCTATTACAAGTTGTTTTTTTTAATTTTGCCGAAACTACTTAAAAACTTGTCAAATATACCTAAAACACGCCATAAACACTCAAAGCTTGTCGAAAATCAGGTGACATTTTGATAGTTTTTTTTAATGAAAATTGATTGGACATAACACATTAATATGACACGTTGTAATGGTTTAAACCGATAGTTTTGAACAAGCATAGTTGTTCGTGCGTTACTGCGGGGCGATGTTTCTTTTATCATATATGTTGGTGTTATGCGGGGCGTTAATTTTTTTATTTATTTTTTATATTTTTTGTGGCTTTATTTTTCTGGTCTCATTTTAATAGTTTTTTCTATATGGGCTTATGTGTTGGCGTCATGTCGTGGGTATTTTTTTTATCTGAATAAATCAACACTTTTGTAATTTCTTTTCTTATTTTGTGCCGAGCAATTTTTTTTTTTACTATTTTGTGCAATAGTTTCTTTTGTTGCGGCTTTATTTTTCCGGTCTCATGTTTAATAGTTATTTTTATATGGGCTTATGTATCGGCGTCAAGTCGTGGATATTTTTTGATCTGAATAAATCAGCACTTTTTTAATTTTTTTCTTATTTTGTGACGCGCTAATTTTTTTTTGTTTTTTTTACTATTTTGTGCAATAGTTTCTTTTTTTATATGACCATATGTGTTTGGTCTCGTGTCGCCGATATTTTTTGATCTGAATAAATAAGTATTTTTGTCATTTTGTTTCCTATTTTGTGCCGGCCCAATTTTTTTTTTTAAAGTTGCCTAATTAAAGAAAAAAAATGTTAAATGGGCCGGCCCAAAGTGGAAGCCCAGTGGGCAGGTTACGGTAGCAAACGAAAAAGAAAAAAATTCAAATGGGCCGACCCAAAGTGGAAGACCAGTGGGCATTTTTGTCATTTTGTTTCCTATTTTGTGCCGATCCAATTTTTTTTTTTAAAGTTGCCAAGTTAAAGAAGAAAAAATGTGAAATGGGCGGCCTAAAGTGGAAGCCCAGTGGGCCGGTTACTGAAGCAAACGAAAAAGAAAAAAAAAATCAAATGGCCAGTTACTGTAGCAAATGTCAAAACGATGTAGTTTTTTTACATCTTTAGTATATGTATATAACAAGCAAAAGAACCCGCGCGTTGCGGCGGGGCTAACTTTTTTCCGAATAATTTTTTTTTATGTTTCGGGGGTTTTTTTTGGCGATGCGTTATGGCGGGGCTAATTTTTAATATTTTCTTTTTTTGTATGATTCGGGAAAAAAAAAAATTGCGTTGGGACGGGCTAATTTTTTCCCGAATATTCTTTTTTGGGACGGTTTTGTAAATTTTTTTACAGGAATTTTTGTGCAAAAAAATCGTAAATAGTTAAAAGGTGAGGGTCCGTTTTGTATTTTTTTTACTTTGGGCCAGATTTCAGGCTAATTTTGGGCTAGTTTTTTTTTTTTTTTACTTTGGGCCAGATTTTGGCCATATTTTATGCGAATTTTAGGCTAGTTTGTCGACAAATGTGTATATTAGTAATATTTTTTTATATGGCTTATGTGTTGGGCCTCATGTTTAAAGTGTTGTTTTTTTTTTCTATATGGTTTTTTTTTAATATAATGGGTTGTACGTTTATGATTATATCGATTATTTTAAAGTTATTAGGTATCGAAGATGTTTTCGCGTGTATTTTTTTATCTGAATAAATCGAAACTTTTGCAATATTTTTTTCCCCTCGTACTTTATGCATACAAATTAAAAAAAAAAAAAACTAAAATCGGGCTGACTCAAAATAAGAGCCCGTTACTATATAAGATAGCCCACTGTCAAAACGACAGTGGATTAGTCCGCTATTGTGTATATTTATAATTATAATGATGTGAAACATGTGTGAATGTGTTTTGACTACAAATTAGATTGATGTTTATATTTGAAATAATTAAAGTAGAACGTGATTGGACATAACTATTCGAGATTATCTAACAAGTTATGTGACTCGATGTAAAGGTTATCACATGCTATGTTATGGGTTGTTTGTCGCTTAAGGCATATAATAAGCAGTTTAGTTTTCAATGTAATCATAACAAATAGCGTTTTGTTAATATGTGCTCACTAAGCAATTAAGCTGCTTAATGTCAGCCAAGATGTAGCAACTCTTTTTTATATAGGTTCTAAGACTAGATGTAATGAGCATCACTGAGAGATCGATGACACCACTACTACATTAGCTTTGTCTGTTTAAGATAATATTATAACCAACTTAGTGTAATAAAAGATTGCAAAAAGTATACTTCAAAACAATTAATTGATAAACACCCATATACACAAACATTCGTCCCTTTTGCCTTTTAATTCGGTCGTATATGCGACCAATTCGTCCCTTTCGTCCATCACCCGATCTTCGACGTGTCACATATGAGGGCGTGTAGTGTGATGGTGGTCGACGCATCGACAAAAGCGATTGACCAGTACACCTGATGTAATTATCACAGATAATGATAACACATACCGATGACGTATAATATGTATAACAGGCTTTTGGGCCTAGACTACATAAAGTCATGCATGGGTCCAAGCCCAATAAAACAATCAGAAGGCACAATAGACCAAAATTAAGCTCAGGCCAAACTGGTTACAGTCCGGAGGCAGCAAGACGGACGAAAGGCCTCCAGAGGATACTTCAGCAAGGCAGCGAAAGTCCGCTAGGCAAGTCCAAGTCCGCAAGTCGCGATTATAAGTGGATCCTCGCCTGATGAGAGTCCCACTTCGGCCCACTAACAAAAACGAGCGACATATTAGGAAAACCTAATATTGGGCTCACCTATAAAAAGGGGTACTCTGACACCCCACAAGGTATGATTTTCTGATCACATTTTACACACACGTACTCTGACATTCTCTGACAAAACATGAATACTTACTTTCACGCCGGAGTTCAATCGTGGGGTCCGTCCCCACGATAAGACTAAAGGTTTTACATCTTATTGTGCAAGAAATCATCTCATCACTTGGTTTAGTACAAGATCTCATCTATTGGCTCAACCCCATAATCATCCTAGGCCCACTTATCCATTCCATAACATTTTTTTTACTAACAAGTTGGTGCCATCCGTGGGATCATAATATAACTGCGTTCTACGAAAATACTCACCATGAGCAACCATGAATAAACCGCTCATATCCCGCCCACGTCTGCCGTGCGGAATACGGTAGGGAGAGGAAAAGAGCCAACTCCACAAGACCGAGTCGGGCCCGCGTCCGACGCAGCCCTCCCGGAGTATTGTGACAAGAATTACAACCAATTGCTGCCAATCATAGCCGAAAAGTTTAACAAGGAGAAAGAAAGAATTAAAAAGCTGAAAGAAGTGAAAGCCCGTCTTAACTTCGAAGGAGGCTCTGGAATATCACGATATTCCGAGTCAAGGATGATGAATACCAAGGAACACGAAAAGAGGCACAGATCTAAGCGCTTCCGCAGCCCAAGACCTAGCCCTAGTGTGTTTTCAAGAATAAGACGCGACCGGTCAAGATCGCCAAATCAAAACTCATGAGAAAACTCATGAGAGAAAGAAGGGGGTGTGTTCAAAAGTTTAGGAAGCATAGGAAGGAGTGTATCCGCACGCTCAGACAGTCACAACCAACGCTCCTACTCGAGATATACAGAAGCACTCTCAGAAAGTGAAGACAACGGAGGCGTGCATTGGAAATCAAGATCAAATAAGAAGAAATCAAATAGGGAGGAGGATGATTTATCCCAGCCTTGGGTATGTGAAGAAATAAATCCTTTTACACCCAGAATCCGCTACTTCGATTTCCCAAGGACAAGAATGCCTAGCCATATTAAGACATATGACGGGAGTGAAGATCCGGAGGATCACTTAAAAATCTTTCAGGCAGCTGCAAAGACAGAACGATGGGCTATGCCGACCTGGTGTCACATGTTCAACTCTACGCTGACAGGAAACGCAAGGGTATGGTTCGATGACCTTACAACTGAATCAATAGACAGCTATGATGATCTGAAGAAAGCATTCTTGGAAAACTATCTTCAACAGAAGAAATGCATTAAAGATCTCATAGAGCTCTATAACATCAAGCAGCGGGATGGAGAATCAACAGAAGATTTTGTGAGAAGGTATAAACTAGAAAGCAGGGAAGTTAAGGGAGCACTGGAGTGCATGCGGATCTCCAGATTCGTGCATGGAATCACAAACCCCAAATTCATCAAACGACTCCATGACAAAATCCCAAAAACAGTTGATGAAATAATGAGAGTAACCACATCCTTCCTCAGGGGGAAGTGGCAGCCTCGAATCACGAGTGGAAGAAATTGTTTCCACCATGGAAACAACAAGAGGGTAACCAGAAGCAAAATTTCAAGAAAGGAGGATTTCGGAACCAGCAGAGGCCGGAAAGGAAGCAAGATCGATTCACGCTCCTCATAAAAACTCCTAAAGAAATTTTCTCTTTAGAAAAAGGGAAATTCAAAGCTCCGCCACCAATGACGACTCCGGTCGAGAAGCGAAATCATACCAAATTTTGTGAGTTCCACGGTGAAGTAGGATATAACACGAATGAGTGTATGCACCTAAAGAAACAAATAGAAGAAATGCTCAAGGCAGGAAAGTTGTCGCACTTAATAAAGGAGCTCAAATAGAACAGTGGAAAGGAACAACCCAAGGCGGCAAAGAAAGGAGAAACCTCCGGGAAGGACAAAGCATTAGCCATCATAATGGTCCAACCTTAGGAAAGAGCGGCTAGGCAAAAGATAACATAAAGTTTTTCTCCTAACACAGAAATCCTTTTCCCACCTCTAGATGAAGATGAAGGAATATAAGGTCCAATGATCATCGAGGCAGAAATAGGAGGCCATTGCATACACCGCATGTACATGGATAGCGGATCAGCCTCAGAAATATTGTATGAACACTGTTTCAACCTACTCCGTCCAGAAATCAAGAACCAATTGGTGCCAGCTTGTAACACCCCCTTTTTTAACATATAGCATCGGAAGCTAATCTGGGGTATTATTTCATAGTACAACAATCATAATCATAGAAAACGACTTAAAAGAGATGTTTTTAAAAGATAAGTTATCATTTATTATTTTATCAGAGTTTTTACAAAAGAGAGGTCCTAAAATCTAGAAACATAAGGTTTGAATGATAACAATTTAGCCATCTTCAAGTCCGTGCCACTCTGTGCCATAAGTTGCTTAATTTCTTGAGATAAACATGCTAAAAAGGTCAACACAATGGTTGAGTGAAATTCATAGGTTTATGATAAATAGTTGAATACAAGTCATAGTGGGTTACGTTGTTATATACCCATAGTTTGTAATAATTGTATATACAATTATCATGGAAAAACAGTATTATTGCCCTAAGCTCATGCAATCAAACATTAACATGGAAATCACCTTAGTGACATTAGTAAGGAATAAATATCCTCGTGGAAAGGTAACTTGATAAAGTTACCCATTATTATCAA
Source organism: Tanacetum coccineum (assembly GCA_026074375.1). Classification (NCBI taxonomy): domain Eukaryota; kingdom Viridiplantae; phylum Streptophyta; class Magnoliopsida; order Asterales; family Asteraceae; genus Tanacetum; species Tanacetum coccineum. The sequence continues at coordinate 19,648 of BQNB010008656.1, forward strand.
ATATAGTGCTATTGGTACCAAAAGTATAGGCACACCAACGGGAGTCGTCACACCCCGATAGATCTATTCATAATATTCGCGTTCACTCGCAAGTGACTAATGGTTCATGATTAAGAAATATTGGCAGTGAAAGGTACTTAGGCAATAATATATCTAGATAGCATACAGTTGGAAAAATACTTGCATTTATGGTTTAAGCATGTATCTCCCTCGCGGGTTTATAAAGTATTCAAAAGATTTAAAATGCGAGGCTATGAAGTCACCTTAACAGGGAAATCTGATTGATGGCAAAAGTATATCAGTTGAAAGTAACGGCCTTGTCACGCAACCTGAGGTAATATGTTAAGTCTTATTGTGATGGTTTATGTTTCAAAACTTTATAAAGTTTAGCGTATTAGTTTGATTTATTAATTTATGGAAATATTGTATCACTGTTCGGGCCATCATAATTCAGAGGTCATGTAGTTAACATTTGAGGAGCCAAGACACTTTAAATCGTAAATCCAGCAAACTCGTCAAAACGTATATCCAAATAAAATTCCTCACATGAAGCTCCCTAGTAACGTGATACGATAAAGTTTTAAGTTTCTTTAAAAGTTAGTCGATGATAAATTACGTTAAATATATAACGTAATTGATTTATAATGCGTCGATCGAATGATTAATAACGATACATATGTCGGGTTTTAATAAAATCAAGTTTTATAATATATATATATATATATATATATATATATATATATATATATATATATATATATATATATATATATATATAATGTATATAAAAATATTATATTTTATATTTTTGCAAAAATGACAATATATACCCTTGATTTATAAACTTTTACAAGTTTAGTCCTTTATATAAAAAGTATAGATAATTTAAACCTTTAACTTTAGAACTTGGCAAAACAACCCCACATAGTTATAACTTTGGAATAATAATATTTTCAGCCCATTTAGTTATAAATTTCAGAAAGTTATGATATATACCCCTATGCATGAAAATATTTGTAAATCAAGTCTAAAATCCATAATTTTGATATTTTTGAAATTCAAAAGAGGTTTGAAGGTTATGTCTTATTAAAATATGCTAAAATAAAATATTCTAACATAAAAAAGGTTTTAGAAAAAGGATTCGTTAGCAAGAAAATCAAAATGAGTCGTTTTTAGAGTTTTAACAAAAAACGCATGGGTTTGTGGTTCAAGGGATCAAACAAGAGTTTATAAAGGATCATAAGGAAGCTTATTAAAGTTCTAAAACAGAAAATGAGCTTGTTGAACAAGATTTGAGCTTACTTAAGCTTAAATGGGTCGTATGAGCTTATTTGGGTTCGTATGCCTAGAAATGGGTTCAAGGACTTATTTCTTTTGATTCTTGGCTTCAATTATGATCTTATGGACTCTTGAGGCTTCTTTTAATCTTCTACTACTACTAGGGAATAGATAGAACTTCATTTGAGTGTGTGTGTTTGAGTTTGAAGGATGAAATAAAAGGGTGTGGGTGTTTGGCTTATATAGGGGTGAAACCAACTTGGTGCCTAAGTTTCCAAACTTGGTGGCTAAGTATTCTTGGAGTGGGGATCAAGGGTTGTAGAGGGTGAGTAAGAAAGGCTAGGAATGTAGCTTAAAGAGGTGTAAGGGTGCGAATGGACTAGAAGTGATGAGGTGGTTTGCTTGGTGAACAAGGGTAGCTAGTAGAGGACATGGAGGTGACAAGAAGATTACAAGGTGGTGATGGAGTTGCTTGCAATGTATGGTGACATGGTAGTGAGATCATGGTGGTGTTAGGGTGCTAGCTTGAGGTGCTTGAGGTGCTTGAAATGGTTTTAAAAGAGAATTAAGAGGTGACGGGTGGTTTAAGGATTCGGGTTAGGGTTTTTAGTTTAAATTCGAGTTAGGGTTAGGGTTTGGTGGGACTTAAAAGACTTCAAGGACTCTTAAAGTTACTACTGCTCAGGTACATAATAGAAATTATGCTAAGTAGTTAGTACTAATAGTATAAAGTTACCACTGCTAGTTACTACTGTTAGTATAATTTAGTACTGTTAGTATTGAGTTACTACTGTCAGTAGAAGTTAAGACTGCTCAGAGTTAAAAACTAAAAGTATGCTAAGTGGTTAGTACTGTTAGTACAAAAGCTACTACTGCTAGTGTAACTTAGTTCTGTTAGTATAACTTAGTACTGCTAGTATAGCTTAGTACTGCTAGAGTAAAGTTATAACTGTTAGCGTAAAGTTAGTACTGCTAGTACTTACTACTGCTTATTCTCAGTTAGTGCTGCTAGTTATAAAGATACAACTGTTGAGGGATGACAACTGCTGGAAGGATTATGCTGATAGAGATGAGATCAATGACATATCAGAGACGTGATAAAGATTGATTGGAGAACAAGAATACTTACGAAGATAAGTATTGAAGTTATTTTTGTAAAAGATTGGTATAACTTATTTGATTAGGAGATTATTTTTATTTATAGAAAAGATCATTATAAGTTAGGAATGTATTGTAAGCCTTGTAGGACTCCTTAGTGTATAAAAGGAGATCCTAGGGTATAGAAAGACATATCAGTTTTCCATATCAGTTTTCCATATCTCAGTTTTCCATAGAATTCGTAGCTTCAAGGTTGTAAACCCTATCACTACATCAGAGTGATCATATTAATATATTGAAGCTTGTTGTGTTATATCTTTCTGTCAAACATAATTCACTGTTTCATTGAGTATACTTCTTAGTGGTATAAACTAAATTTCGCATAGTTTATATCATTCAATCAAAGTTTCATTCTTAGTATCTTTAGATTTATTCAAGGATACTAAACCTTACAAGCTAAGGAGTTAAAGATCTATTCATTAGGATCAATAAGTAGTATCAGAGCTTGTTGTGAAGCTTTAAATAAAAAGAAACAACCAATACATCCTAGATCTAGTTTTCAAGTGATAAGATAGAGGTAGGAACTACTACTACCAGTCTGACTGCAAGACTACCTATCCTCAACCCAGCAGACTATGATCTCTGGCTAATGAGGATAGAACAATACTTTATTATGAATGACTAATTTCTATGGGAAGTAATCAAGAATGGGAACAAAGTGCTAAGGAGAACTGTTAGAACAGTCGAACAGGAATATGAACCCACCACTGATAAAGAAAAATGGGATAGAAGAAATGAGATGAAAGCAAGAGCAACTCTGTTGATGGCACTCCCAAATAAAGACCAATTGAAGTTCCACTCATATCAAGATGCAAAGTTACTAATGGAGGCTATAGAGAAAAGGTATTGAGGGAACAAGGAGTCCAAGAAGGTTCAGAGGATATTTCTCAAGCAACAATATGAGAACTTTGCTGCATTAAGTTCAAAAACAATGGATCAAACCTTTGATAGGTTCCAAAAACTTATCAATCAGTTGGAGATCCAAAAAGAAGTGATTAACCAAGAAGATATGAACCTAAAGCTCTTGAGAAGTCTTCCATCTGAATGGAAGACTCATGCCTTAATCTGGAGGAACAAGATGGAAATTGGAACCATCAGCTTGGATGACTTGTATAATAACTTGAAGATATATGAACCTGAACTTACAGGTTCATCAAGCACAAGTCAAAACCCACAGAATGTGGCCTTTGTCTCCAACAACATTAACAACACCAACAACTCTAACAAAGCAGATAATACTGCTCATGGAGTTAGTACTACTCATATTCAAGGTAATGATGTTAACTCTACAGATAACCTTTGTGATGTTGTAATCTGTGCTTTCCTTGCAAGTCAACCCAACTCTCCTCAACTTGCTCAAGAAGATCTGGAACAACTTTATCCTGATGATCTGGAAGAAAGGGATCTTTAATGGGAGATGACCATGCTAACAATCAGAGCAATAAGGTTTATCAAGAGAACAGGGATGAAGCTGGACATAAATGGTCAAAGAGTTGGTTTTGACAAGTCAAAAGTGGAATGCCACAATTGTCATAAACATGGACACTTTGCAAGAGAATGTAGGTTTCCAAGAAATCAGAAGAACAAAGGAAGTGTGAATAATTCAAGAAATGTCCCAATAGAGTCTTCTACTCAGAATGCATTGATAGCTCAAGATGGAATTGGAGGATATGACTTGAGCTACCAAGCTGAAGAAGAGAAACCTACAAACCATGCTTTGATGGCATTTACATCTTCAGGAAGTTCTTCTAGTTCAGATTCAGATGTAGATTTTTGTTCTAAAACATGTGTGAAAGCTTATGCTACTCTTAAAGAACAATATGATAGTTTGTCTTCAGATTACAAAAAGTCTCAATTTAATTTAATATCTTATAAAGCAGGTTTAGAATCACTTGAAGTTAGACTAAGAGATAATGCCTTAGATGAATACAAAATGAATTTGGAAAAAGCAGAAAAAGAAAGAGATCAGTTAAAACAAACATTAGAGAAGTTTCAAAATTCATCCAAGTCTTTAAATGAGTTACTGGAAAGTCAAGTGGACAAGTTTAAAACAGGACTAGGATATAATGCAGCTACTACAGCTCCCCCTGCAGTAGAAAGTTTTATGAATTTATCTGATAAGTCTGGATCAGATAAGGGTTATCAATCAGTTCCTCCACCCCTGTCAGGGAATTTCGTACCTCGCAAACCTGATCTAACATTTATAGATGAAATAGTTAAAAGTGAAAATATGGATGCTACTGCTGTTATTTCACCTAGTAATGTTAAGACAGTTGAAAATAAGGGTGTTTCCAACACAGTTGAATCTAATACTGTTAGGATGAACAATTCTAGTGCTCCAATCATTGAGGATTGGAACTCTAATGATGAAAGTGAGGTAGAACCTAATGATAGGACTGTAAGTTCTAGCACTGAAAAGATAAAATCTGTTAAAACTGTTAGGGAAATAGATGCACCTAAAAAAACAAACACCATCCTAGAGGCAACCAAAGGAATTGGAACAATCTTATGTCCTAAATACTAGGAAGTGATTTTAAAATGATTAATAAAGCTTGTTATGTTTGCGGTAATTTTGAGCATCTACATTATATGTGTGATAAAAAGGTTGTAAGGCCAGTGTGGAGCAACTCAAGAAGGGTGAATCACAAGAACTTTACTAATCAAATAACCCTCATCCCAAAAGAAGTTTTGTTCCACAAGCAGTTTTAACTAGGTCAGGAAAACTTAGTACTGCTGGTGCAACAATTAAAACTGTCAGACCAGTTAATACTGCTAACACAAAGCAGTTAATATTGTCAGACCATTTAATATTGTTGCCTCAAAACCAATTGTAAACCATCCTAGACAAAAAACAAATGCTTTCAAAAGAGGATATTCACAAAGTTTAAGGTCTTTTAACAGATATTATGCAAACAAAAACAACATTATCAACACAAATGTTAATACTGCCAGGATAAAACATACTACTGCTAGGGATAGAGTAGTAGTAAGTGAAAATAAGAGAAAATGGGCTAATGCTGTTAAGGCCTCAGCATGATGGATTTGGAAAGCCAAAAACAATAGTGCGTCAACTACATTCAAGAAATATTATTACATTAATGCACGAGACAGATCCAAGTCTATAATGGCTTGGATCCCTAAAAGAGTCTAATTCTCTTATTTTATGTGCAGGGCAACCCACAGCAGAAGAAGTATAAGGAAAAAAGCAGTTATTAACAGTGGTTGTTCCAGGCACATGACAAGAAACAAGTGCTATCGTGATGAATATGAAGACTATGATGGTGGATTTGTTTCCTTTGGTGATGGTAAAGGCAGAATTTTTGGAAAAGGAAAAATCAAAACAAGATCACTGAATTTTGATGATGTGTACTTTTGTAAGAAGCTTAAGTATAATCTGTTCAGTGTGTCACAAATCTGTGACAAAAAGAACAATGTTCTTTTTACTGACACTGAGTGTCTTGTCTTATCTTCTGACTTTAAGCTACTTGATGAAAGTCAAGTATTGGTGAGAGTTTCAAGAAAGGACAACATTTACAGTGTTGATCTAAAGAGTGTTGTTCCCACTGGAGGTTTAACTTTTCTCATTGCTAAGGCCACAATTGATGAATCCAATGCATGGCACAGGAGGCTTGGGCACATTAATATTAAAACAACGAATAAACTTTTGAAGGGAAACCTTGTAAAAGGTTTACCTTTAAAGATTTTTAAAAATGATCATTCTTGTGTTGCCTGTCAGAAAGGAAAGCAACACAGAGCCTCCTATAAGACCAAGCTTGTGAACTCAATAAGCAAACCCTTACATATGCTATATATGGATTTATTTGGTCCTACAAATGTTAAGAGTTTAATGAAAAAGTCTTATTGCTTAGTTGTCACTGATGACTTTAGTAGATTTTCTTGGATATTCTTTTGGCCACTAAGGATGAGACTAATGGGATTCTAAAGACCTTCATAACAGAAATAGAAAATCAACTAGATCATAAAGTAAAGTTATCAGGTGTGGCAATGGAACTGAGTTCAGGAATAGTATAATGAATCAGTTTTGTGAAATGAAGGGGATTAAGAGGGAATTCAGTGTTGCTAGGACTCCTCAGCAGAATGGTGTAGCTGAGAGGAAGAATATAACATTGATAAAGGTTGCAAGAACTATGTTAGTAGACTCTAACTTGCCAACCACCTTTTCGGCTAAAGCAGTTAATACTGCTTGCTATGTGCTAAATAAGGTCTTAGTCTTTAAGCCTCATAACAAGACACTTTATGAACTTATTCGTGAAAGACCTCCACTGATAGACTTCATGAAACCTTTTGGTGTCCTGTTACCATCTTAAATACCAGAGATCATCTAGGCAAGTTTGATGGAAAAGCTAATGAAGGATATTTTGTTAGGTATTCTGTGGTTAGTAAAGCTATGAGAGTATTTAACAAGAGGACCAAGATAGTTGAAGAGACCTTAAACATTAGATTTCTTGAAAATACACCTAACGTAAAAGGAAATGGACCAGACTGGCTTTTTGATGTTGATTCCTTGACAATATTTATGAACTATGTGCCAGTTGCTGTAGGGAACAAAACTAATGGTATTGTAGGAACCAAAGATAACATTGTTGCATGTCAAGCTCAAATGGAAAAAGAACCTGAACAAGAGTACATCCTAATACCTTTATGCACAACTGATCTTTTAATTTTTCAAGGTCCTAAGGATTGTGAAGGGGATGCTGAAATGAAGCCTACAGAAGTAGATGAAAATGAAGCTTCAGATAAAAATGGGAAGCATGATCAAGAAGCAAGAAGTGAGTCAGAAAGGTTAAATTAAAGAGAAATGCAGACTGAACACACTAACAGTTCTAATGGTATTACTACTGTTAGTACACCTGTTAGTATTGCTGGACCATCATTCGATACTGTTGTTCCATCAACACCAGTTAGTACTGTTGGACCATCATTTGATACTGCTGTTCCATCAACACCGGTTTATAATAAAATATAAATTATAAAAATAAAAAAAACATTTTTTTATTTTTTTTTGATGGTGTGTCGATCTGTGTGCCAACCCAACATGCCTTATACAAACCTTTCTTTTATAACTATGTGTAAAAGATGGTGAACTGGATGAAAGAGTATCCCTGCCATGTCAAAGAAAGTAAGTGGTATTGATTGTTTGCCGGCTGTGTTGTGTGGTGGTAAGATACGACATTTTTTTGACAACTTTTAACAATTCGGTGGCTGCCATTTATGGTTTTGTTTCTGGTTGATCATGAACTATTCTAGGCTTATTATGTAGCCAATAAATTTGTGGTCAAAATGAGAGTTTAGATATTCAAGATAGGTGGCTCTAAAATGAGTGTATAATTGGTTCTTGTTGTGTTTGTATATTCTTTTGTTTTTGAAATTTATTTTACTTGTATAATAATAGATCCAAATCAGACCTGAATTTGATATGTCCTTAGGAACTTTAGTTAGGCAACGTGGTATTGAATCTTGACATGGCCTTCAAGTTTTTCAATTTCCAACGACTTTAGTTTTTCTAGTGACACTGAGGAACCGTTTTTTTTTTTAACGGCAAAGATGGAATATATAAAAAAAAGAGACTAGCAAGACGCTAGAAACTTAAAGTACAATAGAGTCAACAAAGAGAAATACATAACATCAAAAAATGGTAAAATCCCGAGACTTTAACTGCGAGGGAATCAAAAGGGATGAAAAAACTTTTGACACGAAGGCCGACGGATCGGTTTTCACTTCGGCAAAAGAAAAACCCCCCATCCCGGAGGCCGAGCCACCGGTTTTCACTTCGGGATGGATTTTGATGAAACCCCAAACAAGTCCCGAGAGAATGAAAAAAAGAAGAACCATCCTCAAAACCGACGAAGATGCCAAACGAAAAAACCTTGGCGTACAGGTACGCCAACCCAGCGAACTTGAACGCCAGCTTCAGGAAAAAACCAAAAGCAGCTCTAACCATTGCCATTACGCGTGATCGAAAGGGGATACATAAGCCAGTCATTCCAAGATAACTTCATATGGTCCCTATTGTGAAGCCACGAAAATGAAGAGAAACGAACATTATCGAATAGATCACTTTTCCTCAACGGTTGAGAGCTAAACGTGACGCTATTTCGGTATCTCCAAAGCCACCAAAGAACCGAAGTAGTAATAACATAGAACCTGTGTTTTTTCTCTTTAGAAGCATGCCAAGAGATGATCCAATCATTGAAAGAATCCCAAGAAGAAGCTTGAAAAAGAGGAATATCACACCATCTAAAAACGAGCTTCCACATATCGGTAGCAATGTCGCATTCGAAGAAAACATGATTAGCAGATTCAACATTGGCATTGCAAGAAGGACAAGAGATGGCCGGAATATCCATACCACGCGAAGAGAGATTCAATCTATGAGGGAGTCGGTCCAAGGAAAGCCTCCACATAAACACATTGACCTTCCGGGGGATAGATTTATCCCAAGTAGTAGTATGAGCAAGAGTGGGAAGGATATTTTGGTCAATCCTATAACGAGCATCCTTAACGGTAAAAGTACCATTACGACCAAGACTCCAAGTACAAGTATCTTCATTAACATCAATATTTAGTTGACCGATTTCATTTAACATGTCACATAAATAGGCAAGATTTCTAACACCAAGATTGGTCCGAGACCAATTCCAAGACCATTGCCCATTATTAATACGGTCAATGATAAGACAATCTTTGTCTTGATCAAGATGATATAGCCGATTGTACCTTGTAAAAAGAGGAGTCTCGCCTACCCAAATATCTTTCCAAAATCGAATACGAGTGCCACAACCTGCTTTAAAACGAAAAGTGTTAGATAAGATAATACCTTTCGAGTGAAGAAAATTGGAGGTCACTCAGTACACGCAACGGACCAAATAATAGTATGCTACACAAAACTACAAAATATAGCAAATTAAATACATTTTCAAGCAATTATCAAAAAAAAAAACCCACCACAAAAAACTAACCACTAAATCCACAAAATTAGTGTTTCCAATCCCTCAATGTGATTCTTAATATCATTTCAATATCCCTAATCTTATATAAACATTCCAATCTCATCAATAAATTCAATTATTGTTAGTCTTAACTATACATGTACTTGAAGGCTCGAAAAGCTCGATTAAAGCTTGAGCTCGAGTTATTAAAGGCTCGTTATGTGTTTCGAGCTCGTTTATTAGGCTTGGGCTTGGGCTTGAGCTCGATAAAAGCTCGACTCGATCGAGTCAAGCTCAAGCTCGAACTCGAGTTGCTTGATAAAAGTTTGACTTGTTTGCACCCCTACATCTCACTCACAAAAATCTCAACTTTACATATAATGTTCAAATTAAACATGAGAGGATCCTAATCCTAAACCTATATAACGTTATGCATTTGAGTTATAGGCAAGCTTATTAATGAGCTTACTAACAAGCGTATTAACGAGCTCAAAATAGATAGTATATTAACAAGCTTTAATTTTCATTTATCAAACAAGCCGAGATCGAGCGTAAAAGATAAGGCTTGAACTGAGCTGAGTTCGAGCTCGAGATATATAAAATTTAAACGAGCCGAGTTCGAGCTCAGTTCGGCACAACTCGTTTTCACCCCCAGTTAAACGTAAAAAGTACTTAACTCGTTTGTTGCTTTGGACTTTGAGGGCGATAAGTTATATATCGGCAGTGGCGGATCCAAGAAAATTACTATATTACACATTTGTGGACAAATCCGCTGTCGTTTTGACAGTGGGCCACAATGCTACAGTAACGGGCTCCCATTTTGGGCCAGCCTGATTTTGGTTTTTTTTTTTCTTTTAATTATTTTTTTGTTTTTTGTTTTTAAATTTGTATGCACAAAGTAGGAGGAAACAAAATTTACAAAAGTTCCGATTTATTCAGATTAAAAAAATACACGCGGAAACATTTTCGATACCTAATAACTTTAATATAATCGATATGGTCACAAACGTACAACCCATTATATTAAAAAAAAACCATATAGCAAAAAAAAACAACGTTTTAAACATGAGGCCCAACACTTAAGCTAACTTTAAAATAATCGATATGGTCACAAACGTACAACTCATTATATTAAAAAAAAAAACCCATATAGCAAAAAAAAAAAACAACACTTTAAACATGAGGCCCAACACATAAGCCATATAAAAAAAATTATTACTAATATACACATTTGTCGACAAACTAGCCTAAAATTCGCATAAAATGTGGCCCAAAATCTGGCCCAAAGTAAAAAAAAATACAAAACGGTCCCTCAACTTTTAACTATTTACGATTTTCTTACACAAAAAATCCCGTAAAAAAATTAACAAAAAAAACACATCAAGTTTTTATTGTTCACAACTTTTTTACATTCATCGACAAAAACAAAAGATATCGAACCGTCCCAAAAAAAGAAAATATTCGGGAAAAAATTAACCCGTCCCAACGCAAAAAAAAATTCCCGAATCGTACAAAAAAATGAAATATCCGGGAAAAAATTAGTAAAAAAAAACCCCAAAAATAGCCTAAAATATGGCCCAAAGTAAAAAAAAATATAAAACGGACCCTCACCTTTTAACTATTTACGATTTTCTTACACAAAAATTCCCGTAAAAAAATTTACAAAACCGTCCAAAAAAACGAAAATATTCGGGAAAAATTAGCCCGTCCCAACGCAAATTTTTTCCCCCCGAATCATACAAAAAAAGAAAATATTAAAAATTAGCCCCGCCATAACACATCGCCCAAAAAAAACCCCCGAAACGTAAAAAAAATATTCGGGAAAAAATTATCCCCGCCGCAACGCGCGGGTTCTTTTGCTTGTATATACACATTCATCGACTAAAACGAAGTCGTTTTCACTTCGGGCCTAAATTGCTACAGTAATAGTCTCCTATTTTGGGCCAGCCCGATTTTGATTTTTTTTTTAATTATTTTGTTTTTGTTTTTTTTTAAATTTGTATGCACAAAGTAGGAGGAAAAAATATATTACAAAAGTTCCGATTTATTCAGATAAAAAAAATACCCGCGGAAACATCTTCGATACCTAATGACTTTAAAATAATCGATATGGTCACAAACGTACAATCCATTATATTAAAAAAAAACCATATAGCAAAAAAAAAAAATAACACTTTAAACATGAGGCCCAACACATAAGCCATATAAAAAAAATTATTACTAAAAATATACACATTTGTCGACAAACTAGCTTAAAATTCGCATAAAATGTGGCCCAAAATCTGGCCCAAAGTAAAAAAAAAAAAGCTCAAAATTAGCCTGAAATCTGGCCCAAAGTAAAAAAAAATACAAAACGGTCCTTCAACTTTTAACTACTTACGATTTTCTTACACAAAAAATCCCGTAAAAAATTAAAAAAAAAAGCACGTCAAGTTTTTATTGTTCACAACTTTTTTACGTTCATTGGCCCAAAAAAAAGATATCGAACCGTCTCAAAAAAAAAAATCGGGAAAAATTAACCCGTCCCAACGCAATTTTTTTTTCTCGAATCGTACAAAAAAAGGAAATATCCGGGAAAAAATTAGCAAAAAAAAACCCAAAAATAGCCTAAAATCTGGCCCAAAGTAAAAAAAATACAAAACGGACCCTTACCTTTTAACTATTTACGATTTTTTACACAAAAATTCTCGTAAAAAATTTTACAAAACCGTCCCAAAAAAAGAAAATATTCGGGAAAAAATTAGCCCGTCCCAACGCAATTGTTTTTCCCCGAATAATACAAAAAAAGAAAATATTAAAAATTAGCCCCGCTATAACGTATCACCAAAAAAAAACCCGCGAAACTTAAAAAAAAATTATTCGGGAAAAAATTAGCCCCGCCGCAACGCGCGGGTTATTTTGCTTGTTGATCACAGAGGGCATCAAGAATTTTTTTTATGGTAACTTAAAAAGTCGGGTCGGGTCTGATGTGAGTGAGTAGAGGCATTAAAGGTGTTTTTCTTTCATAAAGTAAAAGTAACACAAGTACTTTTTTTTAATTTTTTTTATACCACGAAGTATTCTACTTCATGCAATAACATTTGTTACGAAATACTATATATCTTACTGCAATATATTAAAAAAAATATCGACTGTCATTTTTAACTTTTATTCAAAAATTAGATCATTTGAGTTTGTTTATTACGGTAGTAGATTGGAGTATTGGACACATAAACCGCCCATGTATATCGGCTTTACAGGTTTTGTGCCCAGATCTAAGTTATTGGGGGTATATTGGAGGCATTTACATTTTAATTTCTCCTAAATATTGTGTTTGGTAACACAAATGGGGGAATTTAAAATCCCGTGAATTGCCAAAATGGGAGATATTAAAATGGCTTTAAAAAGTGAAGAATTTTCATTTACCTGGAAAAAAAAATTATAAACTTTTTTTTCTAGTTGTTTTTGTTCTATTTTTTCTTGGTTTGTTTTTTTTTAAATCAAATGATATCCATCACTTTAGTCGGGTCGAGTTGATCACGTTCGGGTTGGGTCAAGGTTAAAATTTTCATACTCGAAACCGACCCTATTTGAATTCGGGTTAGTAGGGTTCATGTCAACTCGGGTCGGGTCCGTTCAGATTCGGGTCAACTCGGTCGGGTCCATTCGGGTTCAGGTCAACCCGAGTATGAGTAAAACGTAATAAAATTGATTTTTTATAATCGTTTATATAGAAAATTTATAAAATTTATTTTAGAAAAATATTTGTTTAGCATTTGGGTTACTCGGGTTGACCCGAATACATTTTTTTACCCGCGTAACCCGACCCGAATAGGCTTAATCGGGGTCGGATAGGGTTTTTTGACACCCCTATCCTTCCCTCCCAAAAAAATTGCAATAATAAATATAATGACAGATTTCAAAAAATTATAAAATTCTGTCAACCAAACGTGCGTAGGCATTTTAAATTCTGAAATTTTAAATTCTCAAAAATTTAAATTTCTTAGAATTTAAAACTTCAGAATTTCAAAAGAATGAACAAAACGGCACCCATGTGAAGTGTTATAAACATGTTGACTGCTGCATAAAACTGGTGCAAGGGATTTATCTTAACTAGGTTTGCATGACGTAAGAAATTAAGAAAGTTGCAACTAAATAAACAAAGCATTTTTTTACCAAAATAGCCAAATGTGAAATCGGTTTTTTTGCAGAGACCATCAAGTTCTGACATTACAAAAACAACCAAGTTGATCGCGCATTTGATGTGGTGATCAGCATGATCAACACGTGTCGTCTCCACGGCGAATCTTGAATTTATATAAAAAACTTAAAAAAAATTAAAAAACTAATATCCACATAGGTTCATCGCACGTTTTTAGTGATGATATCTTTTTTCTTCAGTTATCACGTGGAAACAGTAACTAAGCAAATGAAAATCAAAGAAAATATATGAGTTACAAATTTAACCCTAGACTTTTTGATATTTACAGCTTTTTGATATAACAAACTTTATTCGTCAAATATTTACGAATATCTAGCGCATTCGTTAATAAAAAAATATCGTTGCGAAGTGCTTTAAATTACGAACAAAACGAGTCTAATATTGATATGCTTTTTACGTACGTACAATTTTATAAAAAATGTTAAAGTTTGATATATAAATATATATGTTTGCGTTTTTACAAAAACAACCCTAAACCTTTTAATATTTACAATTTTTTTATATAACAAACTTTATTCGTCAAATATTTTGCAAATATCCAGCGCATTCGTTACTAAAAAAATACCGTTGCAAAGAGCTTTAAATTACAAACAAAACGAGCCGAATATTGATATGCTTTTGATGTACGTACGATTTTATAAAAAATGTTAAAGTTTGATATATAAATATATATTTTTTGTTTTTACAAAAACAACCCTAAACCTTTTGATATTTACAATTTTTTTATATAACAAACTTTATTCGTCCAATAGTTAGCAAATATCTAGCGCATTCGTTAATAAAAAAAATACCGTTGCAAAAAACTCTAAATTACGAACAAAACGAGCCCAATATTGATATACTTTTGACGTACGTATGATTTTAAGCTTTTGTTTATGAAACTAAAAACGGCAACTTTTTATATTTTTCGTACGTCTACATATATATATGTAAACGGTTTAGATTTTCATACGTTTACATATATATGTAGGCGTACGAAAGATATAAAAAGTTTCCGTTTTTAGTTTCATAAACAAAAGTTTAAAATCGTACGTACGTCAAAAGCATATCAATATTCGTTTTGTTCGTAATTTAGAGTTTTTTGCAACGGTATTTTTTTTATTAACGAATGCGCTAGATATTTGACGAATAAAGTTTGTAATGTAAAAAAATTGTAAATATCAAAAGGTTTAGGGTTGTTTTTGTAAAAACAAAAAATATATATTTATATATCAAACTTTAACATTTTTTATAAAATCGTACGTACGTCAAAAGCATATCAATATTTGGCTCGTTTTGTTCGTAATTTAGAGCTATTTGCAACGGTATTTTTTTATTAACGAATGCGCTAGATATTTGCTAAATATTTGACGAATAAAGTTTGATATATAAAAAAATTGTAAATATTAAAAGGTTTAGGGTTGTTTTTGTAAAAACGCAAACATATATATTTATATATCAAACTTCAACATTTTTTTATAAAATCGTACGTACGTCAAAAACATATCAATATTAGGCTCCTTTTGTTCGTAATTTAGAGCTCTTCGCAACGGTATTTTTTTTATTAACGAATGCCCTAGATATTTGCTAAATATTTGACGAATAAAGTTTGATATATAACAAAATTGTAAATATTAAAATGTTTAGGGTTGTTTTTGTAAAAACGAAAACATATATATTTATATATCAAACTTTAACATTTTTTATAAAATCGTACGTATGTCAAAAGCATATCAATATTGAAATCGTTTTGTTCGTAATTTAGAGCTCTTCGCAACGATATTTTTTTATTAACGAATGCGCTAGATATTCGTAAATATTTGACGGATAAAGTTTGTTATATAAGAAGTTGTAAATATTAAAAAGTCTAGGGTTAAATTTGTAACTCATTTATTTTCTTTGCTTTTCCTTTGCTTAGTTACTGTTTCCACGTGATAACTGGAAAAAAAAATCATCACTACAAACGCGCGATGAACCTATGTGGATATTAGTTTTTTTTTTTTTTTTAATATTAATCCAAGATTCGTCGTGAAAACAACACATGTTGATCACGCTGATCACCACGTAAAATGCGCGATCAACTTGGTTCTTTTTGTAATGTCAGAACTTGATGGTCTCTGCAAGAAAACCGATTTCGCATTTGGTTATTTTGGTAAAAAAAACGCATAAACAAATAGGGAGTAGATTATAACATATGAAGTCATTGTCCTTACTTTAATTAGCTCATAATAGTGGTGATGAGTGATGACAAATTCACAACTAATAGTATATCATGAAGATGCTCGCTTGGAAGGTCCATCTGAATCGTTTACCAACTCGTGTAAACCTGCATCATCATGGTGTTTTGGTTTCGGATACTTCATGTCCTATTTGCCACTCAGAAGATGAAGACTTAGCGCATTTGTTTTTTTCGATGTAGTTTGGTCACGGACATAGTTAGGCTTGTTTGCCGGTGGTGGAATATAGCATGGGCGTCGATTGATTCGTATTCCAATTGGCTTCATTGGTTCAATGCTATCAGATTAAGTCCTAAAGTTAAAGATTTGCTTGAAGGAGTTTTCTACATAACATGGTGGAGTATTTGGAGGTTTCGAAATCAGGTCCTCTTCTCGTCTCTCGTCCCCCGCAAAGATGTTCTTTTTGATGATATAGTGTCGTGTTCTTTCACATGGTGTTGTTCTAGATGTAAAAGTAACTTTAGTTGGGTTAGTTGGTTGCAACATCCCTATTTGATTTCTTTGTAATTTTGTCTCTAGCTCCTTGCTAGTGTTTTATTCTAATAAGTTGCTGCATAAAAAAAATATTACCTACTTGCTTAACACTGAGATCAGATGTGTGTATAAATAACACATGTTATTCCTATTGTAGACCTTGTAGTAAATTAAGAAACTCGCGTTTCGTTTGTTTTTTTAAGAAAGACTTTTCATCTTTTTTGTTTGCAAACCTCTGCAAACGGGTAGAGTTTTTTATTTTATTTTTTGCAAATATAAGTGCTAAGAGTAAAGGGTATGGTGAAGAGGTTTTGTCTCTTTATTTGGGTCTCACCGCTGCCACCTCAGCGCCAACTCATTTCAACACAACACAAAAAAATACCCCTTCACTCATGACACAAAAATACACAACACATAGAAAAGGGGATGGGCCCCATTTTTTCTAAAGTTTCCTCCGTTTCGTTTTGTGGCGAAATGAACGGCGAAAGGGGGGTGGGTGTGGTGGCGAGCCGCGACGAGGGACGACGAGCTGCCACCTCAGCCACGACGAAGCCCCATCGCCATTATACCCTTTACTCTAAGAAGCACTTCTAGATTTTTCAATATTTCAGACATAAACTTTCACTTTTTTTCCACTTTTTCTCACTTCTTCAACACTTAGCTCCTACCACCACAATATTCATTTGTTTTCATATGTTTTATTCGTTTTTATACCGAAGCGATTCATTTTGTATGTTTTTTGTATGTTTTTCTCCGTTTTTGTACGTTTTCTTACATTTCATTCGTTTTTATCCGTGTTCTTCTATTTTGTACGTTTTCGTCTGTTTTCGTACGATTTCGTTTGTTTTCTTACGTATACGTACGAAAACCACCGATAGCAGACTAAAATGTAAAAAACAGCCAAAAACTTACGAAAACGTAAAAAACAGAGAAAAATGTACAAAAACGTGCAAAAACTTACGAAAACGGACGAAAATGTACGAAAACGTACGAAGACAGACGAAAACGTAAAAAACGACATATTTTTCTACGTTTTTGCCTGTTTTCGTACGTTTTCTTACGTTTTCATCTGTTTTCTTACGTTTTCATTCGTTTTAGTAACGTTTGCTTACATTTTCGTATGTTTTCGTCTGTTTTCGTACGATTTCGTTTATTTTCTTACGTATACGTCCGAAAACGTACGAAAACCAACGATAGCAAGCCAAAAAAACTAAGAAAAACGGTAAAAAACAGACAAAAAGTACAAAAAATACAAAAACGTGCAAAAACTTACGATATAACGTAAAAAAAACGACTAAAAATAGTTATGAATTACGTAAAAAAACATACAAAAACTTACGAAAACGTACATAAACGTATGAATACGTACGAAAATTATAAAAACGTACAAAAACACTAGTGAAAAAGATAAAAAAAATAAGGAAAGAAGTACTTCAATAGAACAAAAAATAAAGAGAGAATTACATAAATCATCCTTGTGGTTTGTCGAATCTAACAGATTTGGTCTATGTGCTTTTTTTCATCGGGTTTTATCCTTGTGGTTTTGATCCATTGCGGGTTTGGTCCCTTGTGGTTTTGATCCATTGCAAGTTTGGTCCTTCGGTCAAATTAAGGAAATGTTGGTCAAGGGACCAAACCCGCAA
The DNA here is from genome assembly GCA_026074375.1 of Tanacetum coccineum. Classification (NCBI taxonomy): domain Eukaryota; kingdom Viridiplantae; phylum Streptophyta; class Magnoliopsida; order Asterales; family Asteraceae; genus Tanacetum; species Tanacetum coccineum. The sequence goes on from BQNB010008656.1 coordinate 37,568, forward strand.
AGGATCAACCACAAGGACCAATCCCGATGAAAAAAAAGCACAAGGACCAAATCTATTAGATTCGGCAAACCACAAGGACGATTTATGTAATTCTCTGAAAAATAAACGGTTTTTTTCTTGCAGATTAAGACTTTAGATGTACCTCTTATTCTGCAGACATGGTTTGCAGATGAAGAGGTAAAACCTTTGAAAAAACAAACAGAACCTTAGTATAGATCTTGTATCAGTATACAAAATTTGAAGGCGCACTAAACAATTGATAGCCCTATAAGATGTAACACATACTCATATTCGGATCGTTATTTGTTCCGAGCTGGTCTATAAGGCTGGGATTCATGCTCGAACTGGTTAATAGCTCGAATCGATCGCGTTATGCTCGAAACCACTAGTTGACTTGATTAAAACTTTGCTTTTTGGCAGCTCTACCTATAACACAACCAAAAACTTAAACTTCTAAAAAATATTTGTTTAGTGAAATCAAAAAAACCAAACCACCAACTACGCAACAAAAGTTCATATTTCATCCCGTTACAAAATTTTAGTTTACGATTTTTTATTTTGAGATGTTTGTTCAAAAATAATTGTTTTTTTTTATTTGAACCAAACTAAAACGGATTTTAATTAGTACATTAGTTGATATTTGATTGGTTTAAACGTTGTTATATTATATCATTTTTTATTAAATTGGGTTTTTTTTTCTGACAATAATTTTGAGGGAGCAATACTATAATCATATAAATTTTACAAAATAAAAATCACAGAATGAGTTGCATAACACTTGGATAATTGTTCTTTTCTTTCATCCACTATATAGTTTATTTGTAACAAATTATTTTATTACATATCATTGTGCGAACATTATTATATAAAATTTATGTGATTATAACGTTACTTGTTTGCGAAATTAATAATTCAGTGACAAATACCTATTTTGCTTTTACTTTTTAAGACATTGTCAATTTCATTTTCACCTAACTAAAAGCTAATGGCTCAACAAGCGAGTAGCTACTAAACTCGTATCTCGTAGCGGTTATGTTACCAAACGTCCTTATTATCTCTTTCCTTATCTTATTACACGTGTACGGTTATGTAGCAAATAGATATGGAAAAAAACTATAAAAACAGTTGTTGAAAGCGTTACACAACAATTAATTCCACTGCACCAAAAAAACAACAATATTTTAATTAAACTTTTTCAGTCAAGAATTTATAACAATGTTAAAAAAAAACGATTAATTATTGTTTAGGCGTTATTTGATTATTAACTTTTTAAATTTGTGTAAATCGGTCAAATAAATTAGTCAATCGTGATCAACGACGATTAAAGATGATCAAACTTGTCAAAAATTTGTAAATCTTGTCGGAAATATTCAAAACTCTCTGTAATCTTGTTTTAATCACTTATATTAGCTGAACATATCTATTACAAGTTGTTTTTTCTTTAATTTTGCCGGAACTACTTAAAAACTTGTCAAAAATACCTAAAACACGCCAGAAACACTCAAAGCTTGTCAAAAATGCTAATCTGATTAATCATCGATTATTCCCACTTATACTGGTTACAAGCTATAAAAAAGTTAACCGTTTGAGTATTGATTCATGATTTTTGCAATCTTGCTTTATAGTATAAGGTAACTGGCGTATCCTTAAACAAATGCTAAATCGCACATTTCGCTTTGGTGTAAGTTTTTTAATCGAAATCGTGGCAACTAACTTGTGGTTGTTACCATATGATTTCAGATGACATTTTGATAGTTTTTTTTAGGCGAAAATTTTTGCAGTGACCCGTTGGAATTAGTGTAATCTCAAAATGACCATGATATATTTTTTTCTTTTCGATATGACCTTCTAGATCGCGCATGGTGGTGAGTGATCTACTTTTGAACACGTGTCGGGTTTTTAGCGGTTGGTTAGAAAATTATAAAAAAAATGTAGATCGTGCATGGTGGTGAGCGATAAGTGGGTGATCGTGCAATACCATCAGATTGTTAATTTCTACCCTACGATATGTAAACCTATCAGCAAAGCGATGCATCAAGGCTAACATTTGTTCCTCCAAAATAGCTTCTTCATCAAGTGCTTCTTGTAGTTTCATAAGGACAGTTAACCTAACGTTTTCTGGGTTACTAGCCATGGTAGAAAATGAAAAGATAAAATTAATAACTTGTGTGAATGAAAAAAATATTTGTGAGTAAAAGTGCTCATATATGTCTCTATTTATAAGCAATAAGTTTAAGATAAAGCGAACAATTTGTCAGATGTTTTCGTAAATCGCGTGTAATTTGCGGTGATAGACAGCATTGTCATTGAGTTGTCTTATCTATTGCAGTAAAAAAAAATTGTGTTGTCAAATCATGTCATAAATCACGTGAAATGTGCAATGATAAATAACATGTTGATTGAGGACTTTTTTTTAATGCATTAAGAATAAAAAGTAACTTATTCACATAATCTATTGAAAAAACTTATACATAGCAATTAAACCACATACAATCTAGTTGATTGAAAACCTTATTTAATACAATTGGAAACAAAACAACAGCAAACAACAGGAACACACATGGTTGGCCTTGTGGTCTTTAGCAACATAATTTTATAATCTATATTGCCATGTAATTGTTAACGAAATTTTGCTCTGCAAAAATGTTCCTTAAGAATTGTTGTCTTGTTCGTAGAATGATATTTGTGGTACGGATATCCGCTTCATGTGTCATTAGTAGAACATGTAATCCGTAGGTATTAAGGCTTGTTGTAGGCTTACTTTGCAACATTGTTATATGTACCGAACAGATACACATTTCCTTTATATAACGTGTTAAGTTGCACAACAACTGATCTGCTAGTGTTTTCTCAGCTTGAATCTCCCTTTGTAGTTTTAAAACAATTGCTTGACGTGCCTCATTTGCTCCATAAGCCATATAGTATGTTAGTGGAGAGAAAAAATGTGTGTATGAGAGACAAGATTCTATTATAGATGATAGCACAGTTGATATAGGGGAAATAGTATGGGAAGTATGTGTCAATAGAGTGAAATAGTCAATAAAAAACACTGATAAATATTGTACATTTATAAGAGATAATTGACATTTTCATTGATAAGTCTTTGTCAACTGTCATTCACTTATTTTAATTAAGGAAGGGAGGAACAAAATGTATACATTGAAAAGACATTGTTAACACATATTGAGTTACATAAATATTAGTAATGTAGTGTTTATTGTAGTAACATAATTAATTAAATTAAAATTCAAATATATTACATCATTAAAATCATACATTATAATTTAACAACAAACCAACCAAAGGCATAAAAACATACAATTTTTTAGAACTCAAACGGGTTAAACCAACTATTTGAATCATTCGTGTTTAGATCATCTAGATGTTGCGCATCATATTGCTGAGAGTTGTATTGTTCATACATTTGAGATGATTCTGTGTGATGTCCATTGTATGCTTGAGATGTGTTTGGGAAATGTTGGTCGTAAGGTTGCGATAGGTATGCTGTTTCACAGTAAGGTTGTGATGGGTATGTGGTGACACCGTATTGTTGTGATGTGTAATGGTTAATATTATGGAAAGTGTTGTCATAATGTTGAGTTGGGTTGTAGAATGATGGTTGGTGGTTTCGTGGAATTTCTTGATCATTTTGTGTACGTATGTTTACAGGCGGTTAAACGACAAAGGGTTGACTGCATTGATCACGTCGGTGTCCCGCTTGTTTGCATCTGCTACAATATATAACTCTTGGCTCCTCTCTTTGAGATTGTATACGGTTTGTATTTTTAAGACGACCGGGTTGTGGGTTGTCCATGCGAAGATGAATAGCTTTTTGAATATTGTGTGGAAATTCTCATTGTTGCATATTTCCAAGGAAATGAATTAACTCCGAATAAGTGCCTTGGTATTCTGGTTTTTTAAACCAATCTGCTACATATTGGACACAATCCGTCAAACCCAAAAACCGTGTTATAGCTATTACGTGACCACACGGAAGCCTTGAAAGCTGCCATTTACGACATTCACAAATCCCTGTTTGTAAGTTGATTGCACGAATATACTAACCGTCTGAAACTTGGTATTGATATTCGTTAACACCTTTAACAACCCATGTCACACTTTTCATCCTTTTTTAGCCACTTTGTTTGCTGCCCAATCAGTTATTTCATACGTCATATTTGCTACAATAATAGATTATCAAGAATCAATATAGAAGTTGTTATTAAGGAAAAAATAGTTGTATATTATGTTTTCTAAGAATAATACCTGCTAGCTATCGACGTTTATAGTACCATTCTTGCACCATCACACGATATGTCTCGGCTAACTTTAAAACGGGCTCTTTTCTATATATTACACTACAAGCGTTGACAGACTCCACACTATTCGATGTCATATAATTGTAACGAACTAGTGGCCAATGCGCTCTTGACCATCTTTAAGGACTAGCTCGACAAAGCTTTTTGTATGCATCAGGCTGAACATTTTGTAGTATGTTCATGCTGGTTGCATAGTCTTCTCGTGTGTATGCCTTGCATATTTTCCAAAATAAACCTTTTCATTTTTTGTTTTTCAAAGATAGGTTCCGCATAAGATGCCGACAACATACAACATGAAAGGCTAAAGGGAATTCATTTTCTACTGCCATAGCTATAGCGGGATGCCTATCAAATACGAATAGAAAATTAGTATTATCACCAATGCATTCTTTGAGCACCGACATCCACCATGACCTGTTTCCCCTTTGCATATAGCAAATGCAATTGGCACAATCTTATTGTTTCCATCCATGGCCACAGCTACCAGATTTGTTCCCTTGTATAGACCTTTTAAATGCGCAACATCGATCATAAGCATCGGGCGTAGATAATTGAGGAACGTACAAATCTGAAATAAAAGATTATAAACATACTTTAGTGATGTAATAGAATTATATTATTTAGAATATGTGAGCATCACTTACCGAAGCACCAATGGCAATGAATAACATCTCGAAAACTCCTTTATTGTCTATTTTGATACGTGTTACTGTCCCTTCGTTTTTTTTGTTCTAGGTTATAACAATAATACGGGAGCATTCAAATGCTTCGTACGGTGAACCCCTTACCTCTTGTATACCGTAATGCTTCCCTTTCATTACTTGTTGGTAAGAAATATGTATTTTATATTCTAAAAAAATAACTTGTTGGATATCTTTCCCTCTTAAAACCCGCGACCTATCTTGTAATTTTGGAGTGAGAAGGTGACCAATTACTTTTTTGTTTGCATTTCGATGGTTAGGATATGTTTGAGTCTTGGGACATGTGTGAACATCATTAAGATGTGTAATGTAATACTGCTCTGTATTATCCCACAGTCTAGCCCGGAGCTTCCAATCACATTGATTAAAATGATAGCATTTTAAGTGACATCTTTTCGGGGCTGACCTGTCTGTTAAAATTTGAAAACCTTCGTTTAAAGCTTTCAACCTAACAGCCAAGATCAAAGCTTCTTTGTTGTAAAAAATGTTACCCTTTTTAACTTCAGATTGTTGAGTATACTGCTTTGAAATATTAGGTTTTGCCTTGTAAAATGGTGTCTCTGGAATGTCAGGCTCAAATGACATAAACTTTTGCCATTTATGGAATTTATTTTGGGGGTTTTCATTTACCACATCATCTGTGTTATATTCGTTTGATCTGAAGGCAAATGAGGATTCAGGATTTGAAAAATGTGGCTCATTTTGCAATTGTAGGGAGTCGTTGATATGAAAATAATTTTGTGGATTAGATGGGCCTTCGTTTTCTAAAGTTTTTGATTCAAAAAAAATTAAAGAACATATTTTTTTGATCGTTTTTCCGTTCAGAAACAAACAACTGTGCAAATTCATCTTTGGAGTTACAAGCACACCCAACAAAAAATTGTACCTCAGCGTCGTCTGTGATATCAACAACAAAGTCAAATGACGAGAGCTTAAACGAGAAGTTTATTTCAGCATTTGCTTCCAAATTGAATTTCTGCATCACCATTTCATGTAACATTGAGTATGTCAAATCTTCTGACAGTATGAAACCTCGTCTGGTTTCATTAAAATGAATTAAGCACTTGAAGTTTTTTATATTTGACGCCATTTTTTTAAGGTTCACTTTAGGATGTTATCAATACATATTGGTTTGCAATTATATATGGATATAAAAAAATATAGATCGCATGAAGGTAAGAGTGATCCAGTCAATGTCATATAGTTAAGAAATTTAAACTTTTGCATCACGTTCCTCATAGCATTAGTTTCAACAGGGGCAGAATTTCACGTTTGTCTTATCAATGTTTATAAATTAAAGTTAAAAAATGTAGATCGCGTAAAGGTAAGAGTGATCTAGTCAATGTCATAGAGTTGTCTTATCAATGTTTATAAATTAAAGTTAAAAAATGTAGATCGCGTGAAGGTAAGAGTGATCTAGTCAATGTCATAGAGTTGTCCTATGACATCTTTTATGTTCCGGTATATGTAAACAATTTTGCAGTTTAAAGTTATGGCTGATTTGGGCAAAGAAGTGTAAGGAAGGTGTGTGGCCACTAATAGGAAGCAAGAGTTCTTGTGGTTGTCCTCAATTTGCTTGAGGTCTTTCTCTAGAAAAGGGATGCAATCATGTCGCCCGGGAAACATCACTAAGCAACAAAAGTCCGTCCGACGTGGCATCAATTCTTATAGACTTTTAGTCAAAACATTTCGGTTTCTTGTGTGGTTTTAAAATATGCGTTTAACATATAACTATATAAAAAAAACACTCAGTTTTCTCAGTTCGGTCAGGATATGCACTACCTTTCTATAGTTGAACATGATATATCGTATACTTTTTCAAGATGCACATTCGTCAAGTAACAAAAAAAAAATTCGTTTAGTTAAATATTATACATACCAATTGTAGTAACACAAGCGACTTATAAACAGACACTTAAACATATTAGAATGATAATCTTATGAGACTTACAAACCGACACTTAAAGCATAAGAATTATATTCCAAATGACAAACTACTCCAAATCAAGTTTTCCTATGTTATTGTAAACTTCGTGAAATAGTGCGGCTGAATTAACTGTGTGTTGTTCCGGATGCATATACATATCCACCGTTGCCTCGAGTACCGTTATCTTATCAAGAAAGTACTTGCAGTTTGAGCACTCTGCATTTCTTGAAGTTCCTCGAGAATAGCTTGGAGGTGTTGAAGCTCCTGGAGAATAGCGTGGAGGTGTTGAATATCCTGGAGAATAAATTAGAGTCGATGAAGATCCTGGAGAATAAATTGAAGTCGTTGAAGCTCCAGGAGAACCAACCAGTACACGGACTCGTTCCTCCTTCCATATAAAAAATTTACATCCGAAAGTGTTTTCGCGAGGCTGTTAAAGAGTAAAGATAATAAGTTTTAATAACTAACCACATTATTTATATATTACACAAAAAAAGCATGTGATTGTTCACCTTTGATCATGGACATGCATAGTATAGTTTATTACGGGTTTCATGTTTATACGATTCTCGTAGAACTACATCTCCGGCTCCACAACGACATGCAAAAGCTTCATATGACACCATCATCACCATAATAACAGTGTGATATGTTTGTGGTTATGATGGTAAGAATGGGTGTGATATGTGGGTGATTGTGAGGATAATATCTGCTTTTATGGTGGGAGTATAGGGCTACAAGAGGAATTGGCGAGATGTACAACGATAGCATATCGACTCATCCGTTAAAAAATGTAGATCGCGCAAAGTTAAGAGTGATCCAGTCAATGTCATAGAGTTGTCCTATCAATGCTTTTAAATAAAAGTTAAAATTTATAGATCGCGCAAAGTTAAGAGTGATCCAGTCAATGTCAGAGAGTTGTCATATCAATGTTTTAAAATATTATATGTAATGTTGTATTTATACCCAGTAAAATTATTCTTAGAGCCATAACCAGTAAAATTTCTAAACAATGTCTGAGAATATACCATTTGATCTTCAATTAGCTATCATGAATAGACTTCCAGTGAAATCTTTACTCCAATTTTGTACTATTTCAAAGTCGTGGAAGTATTCCATAGACTGTTCTGACTTTGTTTATGAATACGGTTTTCGTGAGAGCAATAATTGTTGTTTATATTTAACCTTTAAGCAAAATTTTGAAGGTGTTATATGCTCGGTAGATGATAATTTGGAACTCTCACCTGTCGTTTCCAATTTAAAATTTTTCAATCTTACACCATTTGCTACATCTGAAGGTGTTTGGTGTTTTTCATATGGGGAAAACTCAATGCTTTTAATTTGGAACCCATCACTTAAAAAATCGGTCCGTATTTTTGTCCCTAATTACTTGTTAGAAGTTGACTCACCCAAAATGTTATTTGATTTTGGTGTCCATCCTGTCATGCTAGACCCAACATTTTTGAAAATAAATTATCCCTATTATGGTCAAGGTCCATGGTATGTGTCAGTGTTTACATTAAGCTCCAGAACTTGGTATAAACTTGATAGTTATTGTTTACCACGTGAATCTATAAGAATTAAACGGTCAAGTCAAGCTGTTGTTGGTGGAAAAATATCCTGGGTTGGTTCAGAGAAGTTTTATAGTGATGATGGTATTTCATACAAAATTTAGATGTTAGTTTCATTTGATTTGATTACTCACCAATTTCAGGTAATAGATGTTAGAGAATAAATATGGCCCAAGCCCGGCTTGTGGGTTGGGTCCATTAGGGTTTGCTTATCTCTTGTAATCTATAATAGTGGCTGAATAATAAATCATAACCTACGGGGTTTTTATCATTCCAACATGGTATCAGCCTAAATATCGATCCTAAACCCTAAATACTTCAATTCCAAAACAACCTTCTCCACAAAATAGTTATCCTCCGGTCATCGACAAGTCGCTGATGATCCGGAAGGATCCCAAACATACCATTTTGTATTTATCCTATTAGATGTACTTAAAATAAATCAAAGATCCGCTTCTGCAACATAACACCGCCGCCACCACTCCTATACCATTTCCGTTTATTTTTTTCCACGATCCCATCTTTCTACCTCTTCGTCACTTGTTAGTGATTTGTTAGATCTTGATTTCCATATCGATGTGCTGTCACAAGTGTTTCTATGCACACCAATTTTTCTTCTCCGATGATGAGTTTCGTTTGCTCGATTCTTCATCATCCTGATGAGAAGTTTGGATGCCGATGTTCGAACCCGTGACGATGGTTGCTGTAGTGATAGAAGCGGCAAACAAAGATGATTTCTTCATGTTTGATTTGGAATGGGGACAAGATCTCTGACAAAATAAAAAATAAAGCAAAGGTTTAAAAGGAGGAAACGTGTGAAAGCAATAGTGTTGGAAAGCAAAATCAGTGGTGTGGGGTGTTTACTTATTTATTTTATGTTTGAATCCTTGATTATGGGCGTGTTTATTTATTTCTTAGTGTGATGTTTTTATTTTCTTATGTTATATGTTTTTTTATGTCGAATCTAGGGTATTAATTCCCGAGACGACTTTTGTTGGTGTCGAATCTAGGGTATAAGTCCCGAGATGACTTTTGTCGAATCTAGGGTATCAAGTCCCGAGACGACTTTTATCGAATCTAAGGTATAAGTTCCGAGACAACTTTTGGTTTTCGGCAGATAGATACAGGTTGAGTCTATCATCTTTGACAGATAGATATACCTTGAGTCTACCGTGTTAAGCAGATAGATACAGGTTGAGTCTGCCGTCTCTGACAGATAGATATACCTTGAGTCTGCCGTGTTAAGCAGATAGATACAGGTTGAGTCTGCCATCTTCGACAGATAGATATACCTTGAGTCTGCATGAATAATTTTTATTTCTTAGTTTTTTCTCTAGTCCGAGCTTTCGCGATTTCACCGCTCGAACTGCGGGAGAGTGTTAGAGAATAAATATGGCCCAAGCCCGGCTTGTGAGTTGGGTCCATTAGGGTTTGCTTATCTCTTGTAATCTATAAATAGTGGCTGAATAATAAATCATAACCTACAGGGTTTTTAAACAATAGACATGCCTGAAGAGATGCTAGTCGGGCAATGTTTACCTCCTTACTATATTTCCCAGCTTGGAGATTGTATTATAATATCTGGCAGTTTTAAGTTTGTTGACTTTAGTATTATACATGCATGGGAGCTACAAGTTGATGATGGTGAAGTTCCATGGTACAGAAAACTATTCACCATTCCATACCAAATTGAGCATAATCTCAAATTAATTGGATTTACTAAAGATAAGCAACCAATAGTTGAAGCTTCATTCGTTCAACAATTGCATCAGTCGCTATAAGTGTTCAATCCAACCTTTTAAAATTTTCAAAACCTTGTTGTCGAATCTAACCATGGATCATTCTTCATTGGACCCAACAATGAATCACTAATTCTTCTTAATGTTTAATAACTAGCGTAGGTTGTTTTATCTATTTAATTTTTAAGTTAACATGCATTGTCTAAGTGTTTTGTTTGTAATGTATTTTTAAATTATGTATTTTATTTTTAGTAAATTGGTAATGTAATTTTAAATTCAATCATGTCATTTTATTTTTTGTAGATTGGTCATTTTATATTCGAATATTTTAATAATATTGTTGCTATGTGTAGTTTTTTATGTTATTTTTTTAACCTAGAAAACACCCGCCAAAAACTTATTCTCCCTATATAAGCATCTATAAATTTAAGATAAAGCGGACTACTTGTCAGATACTTTACTAAATCGCGTGTAATTTGAAGTGATAGACAGCATTGTCATCGAGTTGTCTTATCTGTTACAAAAAAACATTTGTGTTGTCCAACTCTCTTAATTTTTTCAAAATTTTCCCTTATAAATAGCCCTCACCATTTCCTCAATTTGTCACACAACTTCTTATTCCAACTGTCTCAAATGGATTCCAATTTCAAAAACGAAAATGAACCATGAGAATTCAGTCTAGATATAGATGATTCTGATCTTTAGTTAGCACCCGTTGTGCGTTCCTATAGTAGCACACATGTTGAACCATCTACCTTAACCCCAAATCCAGTTACGATAATACCCGGTCCTGCGGGTATTGTTCAGCTCTCTGGTAGCACACGTGTTGAACCATCTTCCTCAACCTCAAACCCTGTTAGGATAATACCCAGTCCTACGAGTCTTGTTCAGCGAGACAAGCTGCTTAAAGAAAATGTATTTATTCTTGATCCGGATGGGGCTTTAATGTAGACACAAGAATATATGAAGAAAGTTATTGAGGATGTGGGTGAGGATGCTGATTTTTAACAGTGGGGTGTGGGTTAGCGTCACTAACTATGTGAATGCATTTGGTGGCACTGTAACTGGATGTTTGGGAGACATCGACAACTTTCTTAAAAAGGGAAAACTTGAACAAGTTGTTGAAATCGTCAAGTCTTGTTTTCCGAATGCACTTGGAGATTTAAATGTGACTCTAAAAGATCTATCGGGTACAGTACCTGGAACAATAAACTACAAAGTCCTTGATGTGAGTAGTTATGGAAAGGATATTACTGTAGGAGCTACTATGATTTTTTTTTGAACAGCAATATATTATTAAACCACTAGCAAAAAGCTAGAAATTACAAAGCGACAAGGTACGGATTTTTAAGCCAATCGTTCCAACTAAACGAGGCTTTACATCTATTACGAAACCAATAAAAAGATCGAGACACAATATCCTCAAATATCATCGCCTTTGGAGAAGAAACCGCTTCAAAGATATACTTGTTCCGATATTGCCAAACATGCCACCACAATTCCGTCGCTTTTCGTGTCAAAGTTTTTCATCCCTTTTTGATTCCCTCGCAGTTAAAGTCTTTGATTTTACCATTTTTTGATGTTATGAATTCATTTGTGACTCTATTGTACTTTAAGTTTCTAGCGTCTTGCTAGACTCTTTTTATATATATTTCATCTTTGCCGTTCAAAAAAAACAAGGAAAAGTACATTACGAAGCTCAAGCAATCATAAATTCTCATAAGCATACCATATTCTATAGTTTTGTCAAAGACTATAAATGTATATTGCTAGAAATTGGTCTTCTTTAACCTATGTCTTAGTATCAAACAAAAACGACATTCCTTATTTTGTCAAAATAAGTTTGGCATATCGGATTTACTTCACTATGTGGTCACAACAATAGTCGACAGAATACGAGGTTGGTAAGTTTGCCAGAGAGTTTAAAGGTTGAGATGTGATCAGCAATTCTCACGGGATAATTGAAGCTACATAATGTCAATGGTACTTCACAGTCTAAGCAAAATCCTTCAAAGTACATTTCAAAGTCATTCATAACATCTTCAAGAAAGTGCTTAAGACAAGACTTCTCAGTATAAGTGCGTACACGTCAATGATTGCTTCGAGAGTTTGAAACCTCAATGAGGGGGGGGGGACGTGTACATTCGGGACTTAGTTGACTTTGATGTTACTATGTCAACTTCCAGGGGGAAGTAGGGTATACTACTTTACTTAGTATGATTTATGAAGTATTCTGCATACGTGAGAAGAATTGTTGTTGATTCCTTGCATGTACCCCCGAACGAATATTCACCAAGACCTAATGACAAGTAGCAGTAGTATTTGATGTGGTTTTCTACTTCTACAAAATTCTGCTCTGCACGTAAATGTCAAATAGAAGTTTTTTCTAGCTACATCAAAGTTTCAGAATCTGCTCAAGATAGGGATGTTAGTTTGGGGGGAAGCTGATTCAGAAACTTCGCCAAAAGAAGTGTCTAAAAAAGAAGCTTTTCAAGACATCTGCATGAATTATGGGGGGGGGGTTAATCCAACTCATGCATACTACAATGGTTCATGTACAATTAAAGACACTGAAGATCCAAGCTGGTGTACAAGTTTCAAGACCAGGAGAACTCAGAAGACATCTTCAGCTTTGAAAAATTTATTTGTGTTGTATTTGTACCTGATAGGAACATTGTAAGTAATTCCGTATTTTCACGTATTGGGGGAAGATTGTTAGCCTTAAAATATGTTGACTAATACGGAATTACACTAGTTATCATTAGGCAAGACATGCAGAGACTAGAATTGGTAAGTTAGAATAGTTTCCCTTGTCTTGACCTATAAATACCCCCTTCATACTTCCATGGAAGGGTGAGGATTCATTTGTATCATTTCATCAAAGTGTGTGTGTTCTTCTTTATCTCTCTAAAACACCTACCATCTTCTTTTTTCCTCCTAATCAAAATATTTGGCTAGTTCTAGTCCAATCCTCCGACCTCTGAATGATCGAGTTTGGCTAGTGTTTCTTATTGTGTACATTTGGGCTTCTACACACGTACCTATCTCGACAAAGGTTCAAAATTTCTTTGTGTATCGTGCCAAATAGTCTTCTTTGCAGCATGGTAAAAAAAAGAAAGAAAAAAGCGATTCTCCATGGTTGTTCTACATCCTGCAATGATACCTATAAGAAACTAAAAAAAAGTTAGCTTAAAGTGCTAATAACTTTGGTGAAGTATAAATAAAAAAAATATTATATGCCTCAAATCTTACATATGCACATGTTGCAACCAAAGTTCCATATTTTATAGCAGAAACTAAACTAAATATTCAAGTAATCATCATATATCTTAATGTCATTTTGTGTTTTCTTTTTTTACATGTATGAACCAACATGTTTAACTTTTATACTTGAAATGCAAAATTTTTTATAAAATCGTACGTATGCCAGAAGTATTTATATTGGGCTCGTTTTGTTCGCAATTCGAAGATCTTTTCAGTGGTATATTTCTTTATGAATGAATTGATAGATATATGTTACATATTTGATAAATAAAGTTTGTTATATAAAAAAGTTATAAATAGCTAAAAGTTTAAGGTAATTTTCGTAAACTTGCCGTAAAAGTTTAAGGTGCATATTGTAATATAATGATTTATATATATTTACCATTTATGGGCCGTTGGCTTCTTAATACATTTGTTGAGGCTCTCAATATGATCCGTTTCAAAACGGCAATATATATATACTATATATATATAATATATATATATATCTATATATAGTTATATATATATATTAAGATGTTTCATCTTGGTATAAAAACACTTCTAAACGATGATATCAATCCCATAAACTAGGGAGGCTTCTTATTAAGAGTTTTATTTCGTGGTATTACGTTTGCGTTTTACGATTTTAAAGTTGCCCTAATCACTCAAACGTTTACAAATGACTTCTGAATTAAGATGGCCCGAACGTTGATATAATAAATCCAAACTCTACAAATCAAACTCATAACTCTTAAAGAACCAAAGTTCAAAGAGAACCAAGCTTCCTAAGACATTTAAACTTTTTTACTCAGGGTTGCGTGACTGTGGCTGTATATTATATCATTTTGCAATAACAACATTCCCTGTTTAAGAGTGGGATAAGGTCGTCAGCTTCATTTTCAGAATATTATTTACCACTACCTACCGATGAGAGATTCATAGCACGCATTTTCATTTCTTTTGAATGTTACATAAACACCGCAAAGAAAGGGGATACATGCTTGGTACAAACTTCTTTTTACATAACCGTTATCTTATAACAATGTGATTACTTTTCAAAGACTTAGTGAGTTCATAGCCTCGCATTTCAATCTTTTTAATGTTTTATAAACCCGCGAGGGGGATACATGCTTAATTGTTTTTAATATACACAAGTACTTAAAACCAATATTGTGAGTTCATAGCCTCGCATTTCAATCTTTTTAATGTTTTATAAACCCGCGAGGGGGATACATGCTTAATTGTTTTTAATATACACAAGTACTTAAAACCAATATTGTGAGTTCATAGCCCCGCCTTTCAATCTTTTGAATGTTTTATAAACCCGCGAGGGGGATACATGCTCAATTGTTTTTAATATATACAAGTACTTAAAACCGATATTGTGAGATTCATAACCTCGCCTTTACTTATTTACATGTTTTATAAACCCGCGAGGGGGATACATGCTTGTTACAAACTCTTTTATATACTCATAACAATGTGATTACTTTTCAAAGACTTAATGAATTCATAACCCCATATTTTAATCTTTTGAATACTTTATAAACTTGTGATACCTGATATAAACCATGAATGCAAGTGTTTTTCCAACGTATGCTATCCAGATATATTATTGCCTAAGTAGCTTCCATACCATTATTTCCATAACATATCATTATTATCTTGGCATGCAGTGAAACGCGAATATTGATGAATAGATCAATTGGGGGTGACGGCTCCCTTGGTATACACCCATGATTGGGGGTCAGCCAAACGCACTATATTTGTCCCTAATAGGTAACCTTTGGAAATTACCTTTCTACGGGACATCTGTCCCTATCCAATATCACAACGGTCGATTTCCCAGTTAATGTGTTGATGTACATGAGCTTAGATGCAATAAATAATATCCCCATGATGATTGTCCCTGCAATACCATAGATACACATAACTTTGTATTCAACTAATACATTTCAAAACCTATGAATTTCACTCAACCTTTGTGTTGACCCTTTTTATGCATGTTTATCCTAGGTAATTTTGAGTAACATATAGCAAGGAGTGGCATGGACATGAAAAGGCTAAAACTTTTTTATCGATTCACATTTTTATGTTTCTATAATTTATGGAACCCGCCTTTGGTAAAACTCTGATTTGAAATGAAAGATAACGTATCTTTTGACCAAACTCTCTATTGGGGGTCGTTTTCTATGATTATGATTGTTGTTTCCATGAAGTAATATCCCAGATTAGCTTCCGTTGCTATATTGTAAAAATGAGGGTGTTACAAATCAAATACTAAAACAACAACAATTCAGAATAACAACAATCAATTAAATCAAAAATTAAAGCAACAAACCAAATTAAGATTGATAAAAAAAATGATTTACAAAACTAAATCAAGGGTTTACTTAATAAGATTGTAAAAAAATAATTAGTGGGATTACATTATAAAAAGCTAATATATGAATCTTACCAAATACGAACTATCCAGATTTAGCGCAGCAATCAAATCATTCTTATAAATTTGGATATTGAATTTTCTTTGACTCGGAGATGGAGGGGATGGTGGATGTATCGTGGTGATGGTTAATCTGTTAGAGATTGAATTTAGGATCTAGATAGAATGTGTGCTTGTGTAAGAGCCCGTGTTTCTAAACAAAGTTACGTCTTTAGTTTTAAATTATGAAACAATAGCAATATAGTCCATGTGTTTTCTTAAAAAAAATTAACATGTGAGAATTAAAACGATTTTTTAACAATTGTTAAGTAAATTAGGAAATCTTTTAGGTTTAAACAATTTTAACAGTAAAAAAAATTTCTTTTTAAAAAAAATATTACTAAATAAGGTATGATTTGATTTTTTTGAAATACGAATACCCCACTTGACGTTTTCCTTTACTAAGTAAAAGATAAGGGTGAGCATACCGGACCGGACCGAACAGGACCGACCGGACCGGACCGAACGTATTTCGATCCGGTCCTCGGTCCGGGGTTTTTATTATTTTTGGTCTCGGTCCGACCAAAAACCCGACGATTATGCCGTGTAGGACCGGACCAGACCGGACCGACCCGGACCAGACCGTACCATTTCGGTTCGGTCCTCGGTTCGGCCTTTTGGACCAAGTCGGTCCTCGGTCCGGTCCGAACTTGATCGGTCTGGTCCGATCTTGATCGGTCTGGTCCGGTCCTTGCACCGTGCTCAGCTAAGCTGAAGTGATGCGTCTATAACTTGTAATTGCACCTAAAACTCTAACAATGAAGTCCCAAACATCTTTTATGAACTCTGCTTGCAACTAATATTATTAAAATATTGTACTTGTATGAAAAATAGCATAAACCTTATTACACTGCAACAACACCCTCGAACAACCATCTAAACACACCACAATCATACGCCCCACCCACCCTACAAACATACAACTCCCCCAACCCACACCCCAAACACAAACCATAGCCCCCCCCCCCCCCACAACCAAACCACAACAACAACCACCTACCAACCAACACAACATACTCAAACCCAAAACACCACACAAAATACACCACACAATCCACCCACCAACACGTACACACACACCCCCCCACACCCTAACCATCACCTCCCACAAACCCCCCCTAACCCACAACCCACACATACAACCAACACACAAACCAGCCCAAAACCACGACACAAACACCAAAACAACACACACACCTGACCACATTACAACTACCCAACCACACACCCCTCACACCCCAAACCAACACAAACACCAACAACACCCAACCCCCACATCCACACCCACCCCCAGCACACACCTCCCAACACAAGAAACAAAAAACAACACAAATACACAACCAACACAATACACATACCAACAACAAACCACCATCCAACACACAACCCCACCCGCACATATCACAACCAAACAACCTAAACAAACAACCCAACCCCAACACATACACACACAAACACCACCAACACAACATACAAAAACAAACCACCACACCACAACCACCCCACAAAAACACAAGAACCAACACCCCACAACAAACAACACCACCACCAAACCTCAACACACCTTTACCCCACATCAACCAGCAACACACAAACCACCCCCAACCACCCCAACCCACACAACCCACACCACAAACCCCCATTCGATCATCCACAACCACAACAAACCAAACACGCACCCCACCCACAACCACACCAACCGTTTCCAAATAAAATTTAAATTTAGGTTGATATGATTTATCGCAGAAAAACCGAAAAGACCGAATAAACCGAAACCGAACCGAACGAAAAATAATCGGACCGAACTAATAACCGAATCGAATTTGTCAAAATCGAACCGAACTACAAATTCGGTTCTCTTGCTGGATTTGGGTTTAGCAGTCTGAACCAAGAACCGAACCGAAAACCGAATTTATATATATATATTTATATATTTAAAAAGATCGATAAAATTTTATCCTAATATAAAAAAACACTTTTTACTTTTGAAATAATTTTTTTTGCTAAATATCTATGTATTTTTTTGTTTTTAAATAAATAGTGTAATTCGGGTTATTCGGGTCAACCTGAAAACCAAACCAAATTCAAATTCCGTTTTCGGTTCGGTTCTCGGTTTTTTCGGTTTTCGGGTTGACCCAAAAAAAATTAACCAAACTAACTGAACCGAATAAACCGAATAACCCGTAACCGAACCGATCAACACCCCTAGATTGGCTCAAACTAGGGGTGTTGATCGGTTCGGTTATCGTGTTATTCGGTTTGTTCGGTTCGGTTAGTTCGGTTAAAAGTTTTTTTAAAGTCAACCCATATACTGATCCAAACCGAATTCAAATTCGGTTTTCGGTTCGGTTCGGTTGAATTCTAGTTCGGTTCGGTTTTCGGGTTTACCAGAATTACACAATTTATTAAAAAAAAAGAAAAATATACAAATATATTTAGCCAAAAAAATTATTTCAAACATGAAAAGTGTTTTTCAATATTAGGATAAAATTTTATTGATATTTTTATATATATAAATATATGTATTAATTTTTTTATATATAAAATTTTATTGATCTTTTTATATATAAAAAATATATATATTTATATAAATTCGGTTTTCGGTTTAGACTGTCAAACTCATATCCAATCCGAGAACCAAATTCGTAGTTCGGTTCGGTTCGGTTTTGGCAAATTCGGTTCGGTTATTAGTTCGGTTCAGTTGTTTTCGATTCGGTTCGGTTTCGGTTTTCGGTTTTTTCGGTTTTTACGGTTTTTTTGCTCACCCATTGTTGGGCTTATATAGCCCGTATAATTGTTTTCAACTCATTACAATTTTCATACTATGAG
Source organism: Tanacetum coccineum (assembly GCA_026074375.1). Classification (NCBI taxonomy): domain Eukaryota; kingdom Viridiplantae; phylum Streptophyta; class Magnoliopsida; order Asterales; family Asteraceae; genus Tanacetum; species Tanacetum coccineum. The sequence goes on from BQNB010008656.1 coordinate 56,382, forward strand.
TAGTCAACATCCATGGCATGAATTATTTCCAAATATGTAAATTTCCAAGCAAATTATTGATGTCAATTTTCTTTGACCCGTTCATATATACGTAGACAAATATGTAAATTTCCAAGCAAATTATTGTCACTTTTCTTTGACCCGTTCATATATACGTAGACAAATATGTAAATTTCCAAGCAAATTCCATATTTCCTCTTGATATAGTTAGTCTCTTCACACATCTGATCACACAAATGTTTCATAACTTACAATGGTGATTCTTACAGATGTTTACCACAGAGCATCTTTCATTCATCAAGTAATTTGAACATATGTATATTTGTTTCTTAATTTTCGAGTGCAGACACTCGTAACAGTATCACCAATCACCTCCCAAAGCCCTTTGGTAATGCTAATATCAAAACCTTTTTAGATGATAATGAGATAGAAACCGGGCTATATCTAAAACCAGAGTTAGAGAGTGCTATTAGAGCATCGAGAGCTTCTATAGTTGTGTTGTCAAAGAATTATGCTTCTTCCACATGGTGCCTTAATGAGCTAGTGTTGATCCTCGAACAACACATGAAGTTTAACCATATTGTTATCCCTGTCTTTTATCATGTCGATCCTAGCGATGTGAGGAAGCAACAAAACAGCTTCGGAGATGCGATGGCGGATCATAAACAGAAGATGGAGGCAGAAACAAATGCAGAGAAAAAAAATGAATGGGCTCAAAAGATGGGGATGTGAACCAGTTTTAATGCTTGTAATGCTTAAGGATATTTTAGTTATTATGTTTTACTAATGTATGGGTCGAATTGGGTCAAAAAGGCACTTATAATGTTTGGATAAATCGTTAACCCAAACAAGCCTTTATTGACAGTTAATTTAGTTAGCAGTTATAAACGGTTACATGTGAAACAACACAATGGTTGACATTGTAAGGTTGTGTCGTTTTACAAACTATAAGTATGTTAGGATCGAGTCAATGTATATAAGTCCTTTTTACTTTTTACTTAGAAAGTCTACGTTTATGTTATTCTTGTTCTCCCAAACACAGTCTCATTCATATACATATCATGGTTAACATTAAGCGTGTCATGGAGTGCAATTGGCTTCAAATGAAACCTGTAAAGTCGAACCAACATTGGTATCAAAGCACACGTTCTGATCCGTGGGAGAAGCAATTGCATAGGAATATCCGAGTCACCTTAAATAAAAATCTTTTACAAAAGGAAACCCACTCCAATACCCCAAAATGGCCCAAACACAAGAAACATATATCTCCTGAAGGAAAACAGTTACTAAGGCAGAAAGTGGAGGAAGTTATGTCTTACAACTCCTCAAAGTTACAACCGTCCTCCAAACAGACAGGAAAAAGTAGTGGGCTATCTAGAAAAGAAAGACGTGCGCGTTGCTATATATGTAGGAAGCGAGGGCACGTTTATTGGAAGTGCATAAAGAAGGAGAGAAGCACCAAGAATCAGGAACCAAACATGACAAGTCCAGTGATGACAGAAGTTCAAGAAAAAATCAATTATTCTGAAAGGGTGCATGTGACCACAGATTACTTGGTAGAGGTCTCGGACAAAGGCAATTGGAACAATATTTGGTATGTTAGCAGTGCCTACAAAAGGCACATGAGTCCTATGAAGCATCTATTCAAAAGGATGATACAAAGATTTAAGGTTGAAGGGACAAAAGAAAAGGAGAAGAAATTTCTTATTTCTTATGGAGTAGGAGAAGCATTTGTAGAGACAAATGAAGGAAGAATAACGGTATCTAATGTACTTTTCACACCGGAAATTACATTGAATATACTAAGTCTAGATCAACTAGAAGAGCAGGGATACATGGTGAGTTATGTGGACAACAAGTGCAGAATCAAGTATATGTTTGATGAAATGCCAGAAGCAGTTGGACAAGAAACCACCATAGAAGGAGAGGATGAAGACAACATCATCAAAAGCCACAACAGTTTCCTTGATGACTATTTTAGATCTTTGGATCTAGAAGAGGAATGCTCTCTGATCAAAGGAATGGAGGACTTGAAAATGAACAAAGAGGATGTTCATGACTATGTAGACAATGAGTATTTAAGCATGAACGGGACATTGTATACCATGAAGGTAAATACTTTTCCAAGGTTTATATCATTCTTAGATTTGATAAAGACAGATAAGCTGGTGTATGGTAATTGGGAAGTATTGAAAGGAAAGTTCATGGAAATGCTTGAATGGTTCTATCTAGGATATTTAAAACAGGATGTGCTAGGGGAATTACCCCCAGTTATAGGGGTAATTAGGATTGATTTGTTAGGTTTATATAAGTTTGTGGATGCAATGGGTGGTTACATGAATGTAACCTTTAATGACAAATGGCACCAAGTTGCAAATATTTTGGGTTTGGCAAATGAACATCATGAGACAGTCAAGGAAGTGTACAAGGACTACATTGGCATGGTAAAGGTTTACTACGAGGAAGCAAAGAGATCAAGGCATGGAGAACCAGGAGATGTGGCAGTGAACTGCAGAGGGACTGCAGGAAGAGAAAGACCACAAGTTAGTGCAAAGATAAATGCTGAAGTAGAGGAAATGCCGGATGAGACTCCAAGGAAAAGGAGCAGGACTAAAAGGGAAGATGTAAACATGGAAGATGCCAACAATGGAGGCAACTATGAAGAAACAAATCATGGAAAAGAAACAAGCACAAGTAGCAGTGATGATCTTATTATCATCACTTGAAGACAGAACCTGGAACCATGTGAAGAATGGCATTAAAGCATTAGAGGGGAGAATGTGAACCAGTTTTAATGCTTGTAATGCTTAAGGATATTTTAGTTATTATGTTTTACTAATGTATGGGTCGAATTGGGTCAAAAAGGCACTTGTAATGTTTGGATAAATTGTTAACCCAAACAAGTCTTTATTGACAGTTAATTTAGTTAGCAGTTATAAACGGTTACATGTGAAACAACACAATGGTTGACATTGTAAGGTTGTGTCATTTCACAAACTATAAGTATGTTAGGATCGAGTCAATGTATATAAGTCTTTTTACTTTTTACTTAGAAAGTCTACGTTTATGTTATTCTTGTTCTCCCAAACACAGTCTCATTCATATACATATCATGGTTAACATTAAGCGTGTCATGGAGTGCAATTGGCTTCAAATGAAACCTGTGAAGTCGAACCAACAGGGGATATGGAGAAATGCACTTACACAAGTTGCTAATTTAAAAGGGAAAGAGCCAAAGGACATGTAATTTACTACTTTCATCTCTTTGATTATCTCTTTTTCAATATCATTTTCAATCATATTGTCCCTTAGTTCACAATTCTTTTCTTAAAGTTGTGACTGTCCTTGTTTTTTTTCGACCTTTTGGCCGACTAATCCATGAGGTTTAAGTCGACCGCAACACAGACTCAAACCAGGTAAAACACTCCCTTTTTATGTTCTCGTTTATATAACAGTATATATGTTTTGTGGAATACGTTTGTGTGTTCCATGATTTATTTGTATTTTAGGGACATTAAGCCTGAAATTTTATTTGCATCAGATACAGTCCATGCTTATTGCAAACATGTAGAGCTAGCTAGATAATAATAGTCTATAATTTGGATATCTGATGGTAATTAATTAAGAACGAAGGTATGCTATTATTTTACATCATAGAGCTAATGTTTACATTCCAAAAAAACAAGTATAAAACATATAACTGAACTATCAAAATTTAGATGCATGGAATGAATTTTCTACTTCTAATATGTAAAATTTATTTCAGGCTAGAGACGGATTTATAGGAACAAATTGTTACCCTAACGGCTAGCATCAATTGGGCGTACTCCCTAGGAGTACTCTGCCACGAAATACCCACAACAAAATGGGATAGATAAGTCCATTCGTTCCTCAGTTCATGGCTCCCAAGATCGATCTGAAAACATACTGCTGATTATCCTCACTGTATTGGGTATGGTGATCGGAAGACATCTTTGGCCGAACGTGTCTATAAGTTACATTGTCGGGAATTCAAACGAAGCAGCTTTGTTGGAAATATAAGTAGGCGATGTGTGGAGAAATCTAATGGATTACTTGATGTTCAAAAACAACTTTACGATGACATTTCGAAAGCAAGTTCAATTCCGGTTCATGATGTTTCTGTGTACACCTCTACAATTGAAACTGCCCTAGCCGAAAGAAAGTGTTTATATTTCTTGATGATATTGATATTACTCGACCAGTTGGATTGTTATTACTGGAAATAAAGGTTTTTATCCGGGAAGCAAAATCATAATAACAAACCTAAGACGCATCGTTTGACGAGAGATGTGCACTATTCAGTGCGAAGTTAACCCAGCATACATAAGCAAGCAAGCTTAAAAGTTTTACATTGAGTGACTCACTAAACTTTTAGTCTTCATGCATTCAGTCTGAGGATCTCAAGAAGTTACGAGCAGTTTCAGATAATAATGTGATTACTGTGAAGGGCAACCGTTGGCTCTGAAAGTTTTATGTAGGTTATAACATGAACGAGATGTACTTAATGGGAAAGGACAGCATAGAAGGCTAAAGAAAGAACCCGATTCGAAATAACTTAATGTCTTTAGAATACTTCCAAATCATTTGCATCCAAAATGATAAGGAATTGTTTAAGCATATTGCTTGTTTTTTTGTTGGAAAAGATAGAGATTTTACTGAAACAATATTAAAAGCATGTAATATAAACACAAGATCCGGGATCACTCATCTCATTGACAGATGCCTTCTCCATATCGATAGCAATACCGTGTTGAGCATGCATTCGCTGATTCAAGAAATGGGAAGAGATGAGGTACGTCAAGAATCACCTGACAAACCATGGAAGCGTAGCCGATTATGGTGTCCGAGACGATTCAGTTCAAAGTTTCTGAGACAAAAAAAGGTAAGAGAGCATGATATTATATAACATGATGTCTTCAACTATTTTGGCATTCTTATAACATTAAATAATTTTCAGTGTATGGTCATTTCTTCATAGGGTAAGGGAAATCTACTAGGGCTGAGCCTTGATATGCGGATGCTCGAGAAAGAGAAGTTGCGAGGATCAAGTAAACTCGAAACAGTTGCATTTAGTAATATGGATAGTCTAATGATACTACATCTCGATTATGTGCAAATCAATGGGCCTTATGAGAACTTTCCAGAAGAATTAAGGTGGTTGCGTATGTGTGGGTGTCCTTTAAAGTGCGTACCTTCAGAGTTGCCAATGGAGAATCTGGTTGCTCTTGACATGTCTTACAGCAATATCGAATTCTTTGATATGTCTTGTAGTAGCCACCAACGAAATGCGAAGAGACAAAAGGTTAGAAATTTCATGATCTATTATTGTTGTTATTATTGTTGGTTATACTTGTAATCACCAACTTCATACCCATTTTACCCAACAGTTGACCGGATCGTGCTCGAAAGCAAAAAGATTGCTTGGATCGCTGAAGATTCTTGATCTGAGTTTCAGTGAACAGCTTCGTGGTGTCGGTGGCTTTTGTGAACTCCCGTCACTTGAGAGTTTATTTCTTAGTAATTGCTCGAGTTTGATTTGACAATCGGAATCAATAGACGATATGAGATGAGCTTGTCTTCATTGATCACAGTAACTTGCAAAGAATATACGAGATCTTCGAAGACTTTAGCCATTAAAAGAAAGTCAAAACATTACTAATAGATGATTAATAAGGTCGAAACTTGCTGTTGTGGAGGCTGTACAAAGAGATTTCAAAGTCCTCAGCCGTTTATTTTCGAGCTCATATAGTGATGTGTCACTTGCAACAATAATTGTCCAATGAATCCTTTCCCAGGACTTTAGTGCCTCTCCATGTTGAAGGAGCTATGTTTAGATGGTAATCCAATTGTTTCAATGCCTGATTGTGTGAGAACCCTTCCTAGGCTCAAGTTGCTTTTTATGCGTGACTGTGTAATGCTGGGTTCAATTGAACATCCTCCACGTACACTAAGCTGTTTGAGTTTATTTATAGATGGCGGTCATATTCCTTGCATACGGAAAATTTCATTTGATCAAGAAATGTCTCCACTCGATTTACAAGCCCCCCCCCGAATTTGGAAGTTACCCCTCTCATCCATTGAAATAGAAGGACAAATTAAAATCCAACCTATAGCAGTATTTGATGATACTGTCCTTATGTAGCTTGGGTGTGAGTAACTTAGAGTTCCTTAAAAAAGCATGTGGAACGTAAAATAATGTAAGAGTATGCAAGGATCTCGAACCCGGGTTCGTCCTAACTAAACTATATGTGTTTATAATGAATATTTATACAAAGATAATATCATTCACATTAATTTTTGCTTGCTTGTGCTTAGCAATGTATTATAGAATTTGGAATATTCAGCACAATTTATGGGGGGAAAGTGATGCCAACATGGATTAGGCGTAGAAGAAAGGGACCTTCAATTTCATTTACCATCCCATCATCTCCTAATAAGCTCAGAGGATTAAATCTCTCCTATGTACAGACATTAATACGTCCATACTGGAGATCTAAAGTACAATATGAGAATTCTGAGTATCCATTTCACCAGTTGATTAATTTGCCACATATCAAAATTCGTAATATAACAAAGAACCTCACCTGGTTATACAAGCATTATCTTGATAGAGTCAATGTGGGAGGAAAGAGTTTAACATTCTTAAGCCATTGGATGTTTGGGGAGAATGAGATGGAAGATGGTGACCAACTTACTATTTCTGTGAAACATGATGATGATGATGACCAACCTACTGAATATATAGTAAGGGAGTGTGGGGTGAGTTTTGTGTATGATGATGGAAAGAATGAGAAGGAAGAAGATCCGTTGAGTTATTACAAGTCATGGAATCACATCATTGGTGGAGATCTCTCTCCTTTTCAGTTAACAACACAGGAATATTTTCTAAATTCGTTCATGGCACGCTTCAGCACCCTTTATAAAAAGTTGTTGTTGTTTGTATTACTTTTTATTATTATTATTTTTTATCTCAGATAAAGAACGAATCTTTAAAGCATTCTCTCCGAAGAACTCCAACACACGTGGCCGCGCAATCGAGGTATGTTTTCGATACCAAAACACTTTTTCATAACACGAACAAAAACCACACATAACCGAAACAAATTATTCCATTATAGCTTTCAATTTGTCACAGGATGTATCAAAATAGAAGTGATTATAACCTTGCTATGGAAGGACTCATTACACATCATCATTTCAAGGTGGTGCAGCTTTTATTAGTTTTTCGTTTGGCGTTGGAAAACCTATAATCTCGTTCTGACTTTCTCGCACAGGTTGTGTTTAAGTCCCATTTAGAACATGTGTGAATGTGTATTCGATAAAAAAATTAATATATTTTCCCATTTCGCATAAACTTGTAGACATATTCTTCACTAGCTGGTAATGTTTGATCTACTTGTTCTTTATTGTAGACTGTGATTTTGGTAATGTTTTAATAGGTTTATCAGGAATGAGTCTTTGCACAAGTCTTAATAGGTGGTGTTGTATCTTTAATGTTAATAACAAGCTACAACCCTTTGAATTTCATCACAACAATTTTTGCACTTAAAATTCCGTCTAATCGGCCTTGTCAACTAGTAATCCATTGTAAAACAGTAGGATTCTGTTAGTGCACCCTTAAATGAATAACCGTGTGGTGTGTTTTGCAATAGCATCATCTACCGTCACGTCATTGGTTGATTCCAGCTGCATCCTGGTTATATCCCTTGTGAGGTCTAGTTGATTCTTTCATCTTGCGTTTGTAATCCAGATTGCAATTCTGAACTTTGACTCCGCTCAGATATGATCAGATTGGATTCAAGTTTTTTGATTTCAGCTTTGCTTCTGTCCAAACAGCCCTTAAGGCATTTTCTTTTCTGTCCAAACAGCCTTACATTTTTCTTCCAAACATCCCCATAAAACAGTTTTTTGTCCATTGTCCAAACAGACCGTGATAGTGTTTCTGTTCAAACAACCCCTTAAACTTGTTTGTGTCCAAACAGTCCCTTAGACCGAATATGTCGAAACAGCCTCTTAGACCGAATATGTCCAAACAGCCGATAAAGTAATCCCTGCACAGCTGCACTCAGTTTATTTGTTGAATTTTATTCGCAAACTTGTATGTTTTGTCTCTAAAATTTTATAGAAAAAGCTCGTGCTGAATTTCATACAATAAACCATGTTATGAATTTTGGAAAAAACTATTTTTGGTTCAGATATGGGTTGATACCAGTCTGAAATAATTAACACACATGATGTTTCCAACGAATTCTTTTTAACCAAAAAAATATGAAAAAAAAGAACGAAACTTGTGTTAATTACATGAAGCTTAAATCAAGTAACAATTATATTGTCGAGTTTCTGATGTCGTCACGACTTACATTCCTTATACATTCAGATGGACTGGACTACATATGTCTTGTCATAATTGTAAAACCATAACTTCAACTTCTGGATCACATCACTTGATAATTTGCTCATAAGTGAGTCAACTTGCAGGCCTGCACATTTGTGTTTTCCCTTAAATATGCTAATATGTTATTCACAACTTTTTTCACTTGTTTATTGTATCATTACAGAAACAAAATGATAACATCAAGAATATGAAGTGTGAATTAATTTAGAAGGTCTAATGCATAAAAGATACATCTTGGGCCACTTTTGGTCCGTTTGACCCGTTGTTATTTGCTAACATTTTATGTTGATGTATATGAGATCGAACATGACCCATATTAGTCTATTCATAAGCAATCAGTTCTGATTGTGTGCATCTTGTTTGACATGCTAAACTCATTTTTTTCTTGTTGCAGGGTGTACGATCAGATGTCTGAGCCAAGGTGGGTGATGTCAATGGGAAGTTGTGTAAACATCTATGTTTCGGGTTGCCCACCAACAGCCGAAGCTCTCTTATGCGGCCTTCTTCAGCTAAAAGATACTCTAATTTGTGTTATCGACATGCTAAATTCGGTGTTTTTATAAAAATAGCCCATTTTAACCCACGCTCGTTTGATCCAAATTATAATTTGCCCTTTTTGGCCCGTGACCGCCCGGCGCGCCACCTTTATCTGTGTTATTCTTTACTGATAAAATATGACCAAAATGGTCCATTTATAAGTGAACGGGTCGAAATTGCCACACCTTTATCTTAAGCATTGTTGTGGTCTGGTGACAACCTCATCTAGCAGTATATGAGACTACAGAGGTAAACCATCTTCTCAAAAAAAATTCGAATTAATGATAAAGGCTATGATATAGTAGTTTTAATGAAATGGTACATTTTAGTTATAAAATGGTCACGACGGTCTGCATGTAAGACGCGTATATCTGAGTAAAACACTAACCTTAACATCATTTTAAGAGCTCTGCTTGCGAGTTGCAACTAGTATTGTTTAGTTTTCGACATGTAATCTGCTATATAAATAGATGTTAGTTAGCTACGTAACGATTAATCATCAATAGTACAATTTTCTCGAACCACAAAGTTAATAGACCAAACCCCACAAACAAGCTCGGGCCTCTAATCTGTCAAGAATATTTACTTCACCTTTTTTTCATTGTTCTTCAATTTTCCATATTTTCTTTATCTTTATTAAACTTCTGATCATCACTTCATAATCTCTTGCAATGTAGTATACGACGTCTCAAGCGAAAGATTTGCAATACAACTATCCGATCGACTGAGTTTTATTTTATCTGTGCTCCTTAAAGGACTATTTGGCATAGACCTTAACGCTCTTGGTGAATCCAAACTACGCAACATGATCTGTCTCATGGCCGCGATCAAATGAATCGTGGGCTCGGTCATCTTATTCGACGGCTTAGACTCCTTGCAAAAGTTTATAAGACGAGCCATTGCCTCTTTGGTGCTAATCAGCTTTTCGCCTCGTGCAATTTCGTCTTTAATAGCCTCTCCACATAATCCGCATATCCATTTGCCATGATATCGTTCTCGAATCTTGTATATGTATTCAAATGTACACTCTTCCGTTAATCCGCAACATTCGCACTTAGCAAGAATTAATTCCATTTTAGTTGACATCTATAGAATGAACATCATACAAAACATTAGTAAGTTACATTTTAATCTAGCTAGAAAACTTTATGAGCAAGTATGCAATGATATGAAACATTCATGTCTTTTTATACAAAGTCAACAAGTTCATAAATCATGATGATACTAAAAGTCTAAAACTATACTAAGAATACAAATGGGTCATTGGACTACTTATGTCCAAAATCAGATCGTGATCCTGACTCAGACTTTGAGCAAGTATGAGTCAGGATCACGAGTCATGAGCATTGTACCGCGAGTCCACGGTACATCAGGGTCACAATCTAGTTTAGGACAAAAGTAGTCTAATGACCCATTTGTAACAATTCATATCACACTTGAAAATCAATAAATCTATTGAATCAAAGCTAGTAAATTACCAGAATTATATATAAGTAAGCAAAAGAAACTTGATCAAGCTATGATATATCTTCAAACACAAAACAAAAAGCTTCAAAACTTGGTCTTCAAAGCTAGATTATTCACACAAAATGAGCACAATTTTTTTTTGTATAATTGGTATGAACTTGAGAGGGAAAAGAAATGTGCACGTTGGAAAGATTTGTTAAATATGAGTAATGGTTTCAAAAGGAATGATGACTATTTATATGAAGTGTATATTATGTGTTTTGGCCAGTTGTATATATGAATATATGTACACTTGTCAACAATTTATGGTCCCCGCCCCTTTACATAAAATAAAGCAAAAAATAAAGATTCAACTTTCTAGTTTTATAATTGATGCCAAAGTTATTTAAGCCCCTTACATAAAATAATGCAGACACGTTCAAGTTTTAGTTTTATTTTAAGGTTACGTTTGACAAAAATAATAGTAGTAATAAACAGGGAGCGGTAATAGAAAACAGTAGCAGTAATAAAAAACAGTAGCAGTTCACACTATCATGAGGCACTAGTTGTTTATTTTGATAAAAAAAATATTTTATTTTTATAATTTTATTTATGTTATAAAACTATGAAATGCAGAGTACAGAACGAAAATTATAAAGTTTAACAAGTCCAAAGTATTAAACTATCAAAAATCACGAAAGAGAAACTAATAAAACACAGTACTGTAAACAGAAAAACAAAAAGACCAAAAAAGTACAAAACATTTACTTTTTATGTGGACCGGGGTACCAATAGTAGTACCCTTTGCAAATATGTTGATTTGACCTCTATGTATTTGTTAAGGGTACCACTATTGATACTCTCTTGGTTATAAAAAAAAGTACTAAAAGAGTATAAACATTTCTTTTTGTCATCTTGTATACAGTGTAACACAGTTTTTTATTAGTTTTGTTTCATAGTTTTTGTCAGTTTAATACTTTTGACTTGTTAAACAGTTTAACTTAAACTTTATATTTTTTGTTTCGCATTTTCTGTTTCACAGTTTTATAATATAAACAAAATTAAAAAAAGTAAAAAAAAAAATTTAAAAAGGAAAAATCAAAGGGGGTACAAATGGTAGGTTAGGGGGGATTTTCTCATATCCCATTTGTTAAATGTCATAGGGTTGTAAACGAAGAACATTCCATGAATTGTTCAGTAAAAAATTCGTTTATATTTGTTCTTTTATTAAATAAATAAATATGTATAATATTTTACGTTCGTTTAGTTAAATGAATTAACATGAACAGAATTGGCGTCCATTCATTTATGTTCGTGAACGGATCCGATTATACGTTTATTAACGTTCATTTATGATCATTCGTTTGTTTGTGTTTATATACCACATCTTTTAATTAGATGTTTTTAAAATTGGCTTTTTTAAACCAACAACACTTATAAAAACATAATACTATGCATAATTTAATAAAGGTTATGTTTGTTTTTCTGCGTTCATTTATTTGATAATGGTTTTTAGCCTTTTAACCGACTAATCTATAAAATGTGAGTTCATCACCACACAATATTTGGATAAAACCACTTTCATTGTAATAAGATAGACATTATTTTTACTCAAAGTATGGAATAAGCTTCTGAAAGCTCGAAATTGGCTCACTTAACATTTATAACGCTCAACTTTAACTTTTACCAAGTTGATAATGTGTAACTCGGCTTTACTCGCTTACCCTCGGTAATATGATACTTGTAATCAGTGTTGCAAAAAATGGTCTAAAAAGTCGATTAATCGTCGTCTAGACGCTGATCGGCCACCAACCTTTTCGATTTTTGCAAATTGGTCAACAGTGGTTAATGGTGGTCAATGGTGGTTAACGATGGTCAAACTTACCGGAAACCTCAAATCTCACTAGAAATACCATAAACTCGTTGCAAATTGAGCCATGAGCGATCCCCCGTCATATGTTTTGAGCAGCCTGAATCCAAATACCAAAGGGCGATCTGTACGACCTACATTTAAAAACATATGAAGATGGAGAGTTTTGATAGTTGGATCCCCAATTTAGGTTGGGGTCCAGTTGGTTAGCATAAGCAGATGCCTAATTCTCAGGTGGGGTGGGTATGCAATAGGGAACTGCCTGGAATGGTTGGTGAGATGTGTGACTTAATTTCCCAGTTATCACAGTTTTACTAGTACTAACAGTTTCTGTTTGCTTAGCAGGCACTACTTTGGATTTAGTGAGCCTAGTTAAAGGGCATTGTTCTCCTAAAGTGAATGTCCTTTTTCCGTGGGCATCTATCGATAACCTACATTGGTAAGTATTTTGCCTGATGGTTTCCAGACTTACTTGATTTGCTTGGGTTTCCATACTTGCTTAGCTTTATGCACAACATTTTTAATAGAGGGGGATGCATTCACATAGTGCAAATAATTAACTATACACATATCATGATTTGCAGAAATTAAGCATTTGTTACATGTCTTGCAAACAGAATGAGAATTTGAATTAATTACAGTACGCTTAGAGCTAATACTAGAATCAACACGATTCGTGGTTTTCAGACTAGACTTATTGGTCCTATGGTGTTCTTCTACTTTCTTCTTGTTGACACTCTTAGCTGGCAAGATCCTATTTTTCTTGGTATTGCTCCTAGGCTATGATCCGCTAGCATCAGTGCAACTGTTTACTCCTGTAGAAGGAGGTACAAGGACATTAGTCGTCTGAATACTCAATTGCTCTGCATGTTTGTGTGTGTTACTTTTTGATGTTTCACATTGGTTCACAAAAGTAACTTGCTTTTTCTTAGATGAAGGGGTAGCAACATGTTTGTTATCGCATTGAATAAAGTCTTTCGAACACGTGCCAATCACACATGCTAATAGTTCCTGAGAATGTTTAGTGTAAAGGCACGCAGATACAAGTGATCTATCTGTTGGTCGTTCAACATTAGCTTCCTCTACAATCTCGCGAAGGGTTTCTACACTTTCCTTAAGATGCTTAAGATAATCTAGATGAACTTCCCTATTGTTTTTATTGCAAGGGGGAATTGGTTCAACATCTATAGCGTACCTACCTGGTGCAAGAACTGTTGGTTTTACATGATCCTTAGTGACACATTTCTTTTTATTCTGTATTTGGACCTTTAGATTCTTGTTTTCATTTAACATGGCAGTTGTCTGTTCAATATGCTTACCATGCGTGATCTTAATAGAATCGTACAATTCTTTGTAATGCTGCTTAACTTTTTCATTCTCTGCCCTAAAAAGCCCGTTTTGTTCTTGAAGAACAGTGACTTTTTCAGTTAATTGAGTGATCTGAAAATCTAAGGTCCTGAAATCAAGTGTACGGTTTGCATCACTACGGGTCTCTTTTAATTGAGAGATTTGCATTCTCAATTTTTTGATGGCGTTGTCTTTTCCTTGAATGGAAGCTTTCATTTTTTCAATTACAAAGACTGAGTCAAAATCATGAGCATCTCGAGCGGGTGGAGATGTGTTGTTTCCAAAACTTTCTTTAAGGTTTTGATATTTTAACTGCAGATTTAAGTGATTTATCTCAAGATTGGAAAAAACGTTTTACTAATTCATTATGATCATCTTTTTAAACCTTATCACGTAATTTAGAAAGCTCTGCTTCAAGTTCCAGACAAGTGTGGGCATCATGCATTTCAGTAAATCTAGATACAGTAAGCTCAGAATTCGTTGAAATATAAAACACATCTTTGGACAAGCAATCAGTAATTAAATTATCATTTACAAAGAGAAGATTTTTCCGCTTAATCTCATCATACTTTCTATTCACAGCATTTTGGTCAACCTCAGCTTCCAATTCTTCAAAAATTTCTTTCATTTCATTGACTTCTTTAGTGAGAGCCTTTTGAATACCCTCAAAATGGTCTTTAAGTGTTTTGAAAAATGGAATAACCTTGGTGAGATAGCATTCCTTGGTTTGTTCAAAACCCTTTTCCCCTTCAGTGAGCCCCGTTGGTGTAATTCTCTTTTTACAGGTTTTTTCGAAGTCCGAAAAAAGTTGTATTAGTGCAAAAATGTTAATTTTTACTTGACTCTTTGTTGGAATCACCCTATGGACAAGCGTTGTTGGTGTATTAGGAAGGTACACCATCAACGCTTTGATTGGTCTTGAAGCTGGGATCTGCTCTTTGAAAGCTTATGCTTTCATCTTGATGAAATCCTTAGACCAAAATATCTACTCAGGGGTCAATTGTGTCTGAGGTGTGAAAGTCGCTAAATAATTCTCTTTCGAGTAATCATATGGTGCAATCTTAACCTTCTTTTTCACACACTCTAGGTCTTTCATTTTTTTCATTCATTTTCTTCCTAGTGATTCATGCTATCTCTAGGGTGTCCTCTGAGTTGTGCACTATGGTCGGGACATGATTGGTTTTGATAATTTCATGACCATTATATAGGGCAGGCTGAACTTGCTTTGCACGGGTGAGACATAAAGGGTTCTTGTAGCCAATAGCTACCTTATTCTGTTCATCATAATAGGGCTTTGGTTTACACAACATGTGAACTGTTTGAAGAGACTTGTTTTATTTGTATAATTTATCCTCGACCTTTTCTTTTAAAGCTTTCATGTCCAAAAATTCTTCAAGGTATTTGTTTTCTTTCTGTTTAAAATCCTTTTTCAAAGACGTAACTTCTTCTACCATTGACTTGTTATGGTTGATGGTAGAGGTAAGTTGAACTGTGGCTTGGTTCCTTGTATTTGATGAAGTTATGAGTTAATTGTTAGTTTGAGGAAGGTATGTTTTGTATGATTGGGTAAGTAGGGCAAGTGTGCTGGTTAAGTTCTCAATTAAGTTGTCCGTTGGAGAGAGTCCCGAATCAGGTTGAGTGTTGTCAGCAAAGTATGGTTGAACATATGTGGATGGTGGAGTGGTAGATGGTTGTGAATAGTACTGCTGATGTGAAACATTGGACATCAAGGCGAGAGGATCAACATTAGGTTGAGTGAATCGTTCCAACATCATTTTGTTTTCATTGGCGTGTGCCTCGTGTTGCTTCAGATAAGCGTACAGCTGATCATAGTTGGAGTCCCTCAGACCTCTATTCAGTTTCACTGCTGTTACAAATCTACCCCATTCTGGCAACATGTTATTAACAAACTTTGAATTCAACTGCATTCTGGAGATGGTCATCTTGATGTTCTGCATGTCATTGATGAGCTTGGCAAACCGGACATAGTAGTCGTGAATAGTTTCTCCTTTATTCTGACGGAAGTGTTCAAAGTCATCATACAATTGTGATTCATGATCTTCTTTCGTTAGTTCAGAACCTTCAAGGAGCATCTTCACATTATCCCAAATGTCCTTTGCATCAGTGTAATGATTGATAAGGGTGTAGATATCTTTTGGTAACCCTTAAAGTAGGATATTCGTTGCCCGGATGTCAGCGTTATACCTATCCTTATCTTTGTAACATTCCGTATTTTCAGGTCATTTTATGACATCATTCATTTTGTCATTTTTCACTATTTATTTTTTTTCTTTTCTCGTACGCGTTCGCTTTTAATTTTAAGTGTTAAGTTAAATCGCGTGAACTAAAAATCAACAACCAACGTAAACGGACACCAAAC